>JAGFNQ010000435.1:39563-224093 GCA_024364735.1 Boesenbergia rotunda | reverse complement strand
TGTCCCGAAAGATTATAGCGAGATCTTTCCGTTTCGGAAAGTTTTTCTCGATCGGTGAAGCCTACAAGTGTCCGAACACTTGTTGCTTCGACTTCATGAGAAAAATACCCATAAATTCTATAAATTTCGAAAAATCACAGAATATAATTTGTCTTTAAATTTTGTATCTAATACAAAAAAAACAAATTTAAACTCGTACAAGGTTCGCACGTGGCTCTGATACCACTGTTGAAAATTCTAGGCCGCAAAAACCGCTTTTTGCGTTGCGGAAACCCCAGAAGTTCGGCCACGGATCCGTGCGAACATAAAAACAAATTACGAGTACGAGTTTAATCTACATTAGATCTACATGATAAGAATCATTACCCTTGACGCGTAGCCCTTCGCTTTCCCGCTTGTCCAAAAGGCCGCCGGATCTCTTAGAGTATCAAAGCAGACACTCCTCTATACGTATCCACGCGAACAAATGAAGATGGATCAAAAGCATAGGTGTGCTAGCACCCTATAGCTTTCGGCCAAGAGGAGAGGTCGAAGAAGCACTCCCACCAAGAATCAAGAGAGAAGAAGAAAAGCCTCCCACCAAGAATCAAGAGAGAAGAAGAAAAGCCTCACACACAAAAATGAAACAAAACATAGGTTTTGTTCCCACATGGTGGCCGGCCACTTAATGGCCATTAATGGCCATTAGGTGGCCGGCCATAATGGCTATTAAGTGCCATTAGGTGGCCTTCCATATCCCCTTTCAATTTGAATTCGAAATTCAAATGGGGGGGAAAACCAAGTCATCACTTTGTCAAACAAAGGTGAGGTGGGTTTTGGTCAAGTCAAACTTGCCTTTTATGGACTTTCCATAAATAGTCAAGTCAAACTTGACTCCATTTCTTCTCCCATGTCAAGTCTAACTTGAAGTGGAACCAAGTCAAGTCAAACTTGATTTGGATTTAGGTCAAGTCAAACTTGCCTTTTATGGACTTTCCATATTTAGCCAAGTCAAACTTGACTTCACTTCTTCTCCCATATCGAGTCTAACTTGAAGTGGAACCAAGTCAAGTCAAACTTGATTTGGATTTAGGTCAAGTCAAACTTGCCTTTTATGGACTTTCCATATTTAGCCAAGTCCAACTTGACTTCAATTTTTCTCCATCTATTTGTTCTTTGCGTGTGACCCTATAGGTTCTTGTAACGTTGGCAATGCTTCTAACCTCTTAGAAACATAAGCAATGAGCGGTATCTAGCAACACATCATTGCTACCCAAGTTACAAGAATGTTGAGATCCAACATCACCTTGTGACTAATAATTGTGACTCTCACAATATATGATAATGTCCCTCTATCCTTGATATCTAGATTGACTCAATTGAGGCATAGACCGTGTCATCCTCGAGTCAATCTATATCTTGAACTCCAAGTAGACTCACACTAATCAAGTGAGCTCAATATCTCATATTGACTCACTTGGGCATGGCCATGCACTTTGTGGTCTCACTCTATCAAGAATACGATATCGCTCCCGTCATATAGGAGGGATAGATCCCATCTACATCACTCACATCCCTCTCCATAATTTGTTACATACCCAGTAATCGCCTTTATAGTCCACCCATTTACGGGTGACGTTTGACGAAGCCAAAGTACGCAACTCCTTATGTAGGAATCCATGGTGACTTCAGGTCCAAGGACTAATAGTCATACTAATAGCCACATGAGAAAGTATATGACACTCATATAACGATCCATGATACTTTCTCATGGTGGGTCATTCAGTATACATTCTCCAATGCATACCCATGTGTCAACTTGATATCTCTATATCTATGACTTGTGAGATCAAGTCATCATGTTGACCTACATGCTAGCCTCTACGTATTAACATTGTCCTTGAATGTTAATACTTGACTAGGAATTATTTAGAGTAGTGTTCTCTATATCATCTCACTATCGATTCAACCAATCGATTGATATAGATAAGAAACTTCTACTCAAGGACATTATTATACTTAGCTAATTGGCACAAATACACGTAAGTATAATAACCATAAAACATGCCTTTATTTATACATAGGAATATGATACAAATTAGTCCATACAATCATTACATGATCGGCTCTAGGGCTCTCACCAACAGAAGACAATCTCTGTATCATTATCTCAGAGTATAAAAATATCTGTTGTTAGATATTGTTGTAGATGTTGTAAGTACGAGATTATATTTACTATCATATAAACATTTCCATTCTAATCATAATAACTATATGTTGGGTTGATCTCTCCTATGTGAGAGCGGCCCAAGATAAATTCCAAAAGCCCATCTCACACGTCTTTTATTTTTTGCAACTGCCGCTGCAGTTGCTCTTCTTCCTTTTCGATCATGCGATTCTGCCGATGGTGATCTGAACTGGTTTTTTTCTTCCCTTCTTCCTGTTTAATCTGCAGTTTCTTTTGTTTAGTTGAGTAGGGAAGAAGTTTATATGCTGATTGTTGGTGGCTAGAGAAGAACACTTGTGTACCCACTTCTTTGTTGATTTAGTGGAAGTTTGGTGGTGTCTTAGGCTGTGGTTTTACTCCTAACTTGAGGAGGTTTCCACGTTAAATCTTGGTGTTATTTTTGATTGTTTTGTTTCCGCTGTGAGACTTTAAGAATATCATTCGACGAATTTTGGTGTGTGTTAGTTCGCTTCAAACTCTTTCAAGTGGTATCAGAGCGAGGTTCGATTAATTGTGATCTGTGTCGAGTGATGGAGGATAATACGAGCAAGATGATTATGTTGACTGGTTCGAATTATTCTTCTTGGAAGTCTCGGATGGAAGATCTGCTTTATGTAAAGAATTACTTCATGCCTGTTTTCTCTACAGAAATACCAGAGGATAAGACAGAGGAGCAGTGGACTATCTTTCACAGGCAAGTGTGTGGATTTATCAGACAGTGGGTTGAGGATAACGTGCTGAATCATGTCAGTGGAATCAACCATGCTCGGTCACTCTGGGGGAAACTTGAGGAGCTTTATGCTAGCAATACAGGAAGCAACAAGATGTATGTGATGAATCAGTTGTTGGGATTGAAGTATAAGGATGGCTCTTCTATGGCAGATCATATCAACAACTTTCAGGGGTATATTAATCAGTTGTCTTCCATGGGTCTTAAATTTGAAGACGAGTTGCTTGGTTTGTGGCTGTTTGGTAGTTTGCCGCACACTTAGGATACTTTCAGGACTTCAGTTTCGAATTCAGCTCCAAAAGGAGTGATTACATATGATTTGGCGAAGGCTAGCTGTATGAATGAAGAGGTGAGAAGAAAGTCTCTTGATTTTAATTCTTCTTCGAAGTTAGATATTCTGGTTACTGAGTCACGGGGAAGAAGTTATAGCCATGGACCGAAGAATAGAGATGAAAATGGCAGAAGTAAGTCTCGAGGAAAGTTTGCTGATGTTGAATGTCATCATTGTGGTAAGAAGGGACATATCAGGCCTTTCTGTCGACTATTGAAGAAGGAGAATAAGCAAAAATATAAAGAGAAGGGCAAAGATAAGAAATCATGTGAAAGTAGTGATACAGAACGCGTTGCCACTTCTACTGAAGATTTTCTGATTGTCTATGATTGTGATATGGTTAATTTGATTAGCCACGAGACCAATTGGGTGATTGACAGTGGTGCTTCTACGCATACTACCTCTTGGAAGGATTTCTTCACTTCGTACACTCTAGGTAGTTTTGGTTTTGTGAAGATGGGAAATGATGGTGAAGCAAAGGTTGTTGGCATTGGTGATATATGCTTGGAGACTAGTACTGGTTCTAAGTTGTGTCTAAGAGATGTAAAGCATGTCCCAGACATCAAGTTGAACTTGATTTCAACTGGAAAGCTAGATGATGATGGTTTTTGTAGTACCTTTGCAAATGGAAGATGGAAGCTTACCAAAGGTTCTATGATTGTGGCCAGAGGTGAGAGATCTTCGACTTTATATATGTTACGTACTAAGATTATATGTCATGATGTGAATGTGATAGAAAATGTGGCTATATCTGAGTTGTGGCATAAAAGGCTTGGTCATATTAGTGAGAAAGGTCTTTCTCTACTAGGCAGAAAGAATGTCTTATCTGGTTTGAAGAATACCGACTTGCAGAGGTGTGATCATTGTTTGGCAGGAAAGCAGAATCGTATTTCATTTAATTCTTCATCGTCTGGTAGAAAAGAAAATATTCTTGACTTTGTGCATTCTGATTTATGTGGTCCTATGAAGACTCAGACTATGGGTGGATCTCTCTATTTTGTCACTTTCATTGATGATCATTCGAGAAAGACTTGGGTTTATACTCTGAAGCACAAGAGCCAAGTTATAGATGTGTTCAAACAATTTCATGTTTCAGTTGAGAGGGAAACAGGAAGAAAGCTCAAGTGCATTCGATCTGATAATGGAGGCGAGTATTTGGGGTCATTTGATGAGTATTGTATACAGCAGGGCATTCGACATCAAAAGACGCCACCCAAGACACCTCAATTAAATGGGTTAGCAGAAAGAATGAATAGAACACTCATTGAACGAGTAAGATGTCTACTTTCACATGCCAAGTTGTCAAAGTCTTTCTGGGGAGAAGCTCTAAACATTGTTGTTCACGTGTTAAATCTTACACCGTGTGTTCCCTTGAAGTTTGATGTTCCAAATCGAGTTTGGAGTGGTAAGGATCCTTCTTATGATCACTTGAAAGTTTTTGGATGCAAAGCTTTTGTGCATATTCCAAGTGATGAGAGAAGTAAGCTTGATTTAAAGTCAAAGCAATGTGTTTTTATCGGATATGGTCAGGATGAGTTTGGCTATAGATTTTATGATCCTATCTCAAAGAAGCTTGTTCGAAGTCGAGATGCAGTTTTTGCAGAGGATCAGATTATAGAGGACATTGACAAGGTAAAACCTGACTCTATTTCTAGAAGTGAGAACTTGGATATGAGTATTGTTCCTCCTATGTCAATTCCATCGCAGAGTGAAGTTCAGAATGATGAACATGAGACAAATGAAATAGAAACCGAAGTTGTTGAGGATTTACCAACAACTGAGGCTCCAAGTGATATGTCTCTCAGAAGGTCGTTGAGAGAACGATAACCATCCACCAGGTATCCAGTTAATGAGTATATTCTGTTGACTGATATGGGAGAGCCCGTATGTTTTGAAGAAGCCATGGAGAGTGAGCAAAAGGTAGAATGGGTTCATGCCATGGATGATGAGATGAAATCACTTCATGATAATGATACTTATGAGTTAGTGAAGTTGCTGGAGGGTAAGCGTGCTTTGAAGAACAGGTGGATATTCAGGATAAAGCATGAACTCAATTCTCAGCCATGATACAAAGCAAGATTGGTAGTAAAGGGCTTCAGTCAAAGGAAAGGAGTTGATTTCGATGAGATCTTCTCTCCGGTTGTGAAGATGTCATCCATTCGAGTTGTAATGGGTTTAGCTGCCAGTCTTGACTTGGAGATTGAGTAAATGGATGTCAAGACTGCCTTCCTTCATGGTGACTTGCACGAAGAGATTTATATGGAACAACCTGAAGGTTTCATAGTGAAAGGAAAAGAAGATTTTGTTTGCAAGCTCAACAAAAGTCTCTACGGTTTGAAACAAGCCCCAAGGCAATGGTATATGAAATTTGAGTCCTTTATGGGGAAGCATGGCTACACCAGGACCAATACAGACCATTGCGTCTTCTTTCAAAGGTTTGGTGATGATGACTTTATTATCCTCCTGTTATATGTGGATGATATGCTTCTTGTTGGTAGGAATATCTTACGCATTAATCAGTTGAAGAAGCAATTAAATAAGTCTTTTGCTATGAAAGACTTAGGTTCTGCAGGACAAATTCTTGCCATGAGAATTATCAGAAGAAGAGAAGAGAAAAAGATCTTCTTATCGCAAGAGAAGTATATTCACAAAGTGTTGGAAAGGTTCAATATTGGAAATGATAAAGCAATAAGCTCTCCCTTTCCTTCTGGAGTTAAGTTAAGCTGTGATCATTGTCCTTCTTCTGATGAGCATAGGCAGTACATGCAGAAGGTTCCTTATAGCTCTGCTGTTGGTAGTTTGATGTATGCGATGGTATGCACGAGACCTGATATAGCACATGCTGTCAGCGTGGTGAGCCGATTCTTATCTAATCCTGGAAAAGAGCATTGGAATGTGGTGAAATGGATCATGAGGTATTTGTGTGGCACCGCAAATTATGGTATATGTTTCGGAGGTGGTGAGCCAAAGTTGATTGGCTATGCAGATGCAGATATGGCTGGAGATGTTGATACTCGTAGCTCGACATCAGGTTATCTGATTACCTTTGCAGGGAGAGCCGTTTCTTGGCAATCTAGGCTTCAGAAATGTGTTGCACTATCTACTACCGAGGCGGAATTCATTGCTGTCACAGAAGCGTGTAAAGAACTATTGTGGACAAAGAATTTTCTTCAAGAGCTTGGATTTAATCAAGAACGGTATGTTCTATTTTGTGATAATCAAAGTGCCATATATCTTACGAAGAATTCAACCTTTCATGCGAAGTCGAAGCATATAGATATGAGATATCATTGGGTTCGAGATGTTGTGAATTCTAAGATGGTGCATATTGAGAAGATTCATACCGATGATAATGGATCAGATATGATGACGAAGGCGCTTTCAGGAGAAAGGATTATTGCTTGTCGTCAAATCGCCGGTATTTCAGCAAGCTCTTCCATATAGTCGAGAGGGGGAGATTTGTTGGGTTGATCTCTCCTATGTGAGAGCGGCCCAAGATAAATTCCAAAAGCCCATCTCACACGTCTTTTATTTTTTGCAACTGCCGCTGCAGTTGCTCTTCTTCCTTTTCGATCATGCGATTCTGTCGATGGTGGTCTGAACTGGTTTTTTTCTTCCTTCAGCCTTCTTCCTGTTTAATCTACAGTTTCTTTTGTTTAGTTGAGTAGGGAACAACTTTATATGCTGATTGTTGGTGGCTAGAGAAGAACACTTGTGTACCCACTTCTTTGTTGATTTAGTGGAAGTTTGGTGGTGTCTCAGGCCGTGGTTTTACTCCTAACTTGAGGAGGTTTCCACGTTAAATCTTGGTGTTATTTTTGATTGTTTTGTTTCCGCTGTGAGACTTTAAGAATATCATTCGACGAATTTTGGTGTGTGTTAGTTCGCTTCAAACCCTTTCACTATATATTATAACCATACATATTTTATCTCAATATTATATTATAGCAATTAAAGCATAATTACTACATTATAAATATTTATTTCTAACAAATATTTATTATAATTAATATTATGTTGAAATAGTGGCCAAATCATAATTAATATAATTGATTAGCAGTTTCATATCACAATCACAATTATTATAATTGTATAGTATAGTAGTATGATCAAATAAATGTTTTAATATAATAAAATATTTTTAAAAATAAAAATAGATTGGATGTTGGATCAGATAGCAGATAAAATTGGGATGACCAAGTCGATCCCATAGAAATTTTTTATTGATCACCAGGATAAATCGGAAAGCGCTCGCGATGGACGATTTAAAAGCCCAACAATACGCGTAGTTAGGGATCGAACTATGAATATTTGAGATAGCAACTAATCGTCCTCTCGCTGCATAATTAATTTTTTTTATTTTTTAAAATATTAATTGTTTATATTTTTTTCGACCTTTTGATTAAGATCAAGGAGTAACGATAGAAGGAGCGAATGGGAATAGCGAAAGGCTATAGCGAATGAGTTGGCTCCGACGTGTAAAAAGCCAAGCTGACTTTCTCTCTCCGAGTGAAAACCAGCCAACTCGCTTTTCTCCCCAGCGAAAGGTAGAGGAGCGAGAACCCTAAACCAGCCTTTCGCTTCCCCCCCTAGCCGATTTCGCTTTTCCCCTTCGACGCAGAGGAGCGAATGCCCTAGGTTACCTCCTCTCCTTCCTCCCAACGCCGCCGATTTCACATTTCCCCTTCGACACAGCGAAGAAGTCCTCCTCTCCTTCCTCCCAGCGCCGCAGATTTCACTTTTCCCCTTCAACGCAAAGGAGACCTCCTCTCCTTCCTCCCAGCGTCGTCGATTTCCCTTTGCTTTTCCCCTTCGAAGCAGAGGAGTGCCCAGGCCTAAATTGCGTCTCCTTCCTCCCAGCGCCACAGAAAGCCAAGCTAACGAGCAAAGCCAAGGTAAAGTTCTCCTCTGGGCTACGATTTTTCTCCTTTCTTCTTCACTGCTTTATCCTTCTGCCTTTTCCCGTTCGAAACATTTCGCAGCCCTAAAACTTCCTCTCCTTCCTCCCAGGTCGCTGCTGCAAACGAACCCATCCATCTCCCTAAGAGCATTGGCCAGGTAATCTAGATTGGGTTTGTAATCTCTTTGTTAGTGCTTTACAATTTTATTTAATTTTGTTATATCTTTTCCCATTGTGGCTTCTGGTTATGTATGCTTGTTACTCAATTTATGGCTTCTCGTTCTAGTTTTTTCTCCGCAGCGAGCATTGGTCAGCGAAGGAGGCAACGAGCAGAGCGAATCTCCCTTGCTCCCAGCGAAAAATCGTAGCGTAAGAGGCGTGAAGGATGGAGCCCCTCTCCCTTCCGTCTCCCTTCAATCCGATTGAAAATTGTCAAACAGCGATATCGGATATGTATAGATTGTTCAATGTCTTTATTATTAGGTTGGATTAGGGTTGAGAATTAGGGTTCTTTGAATGACTTAAGCTTTCCATTTAGCATGCCAAGCCGAATGCCCTAAGTTATGTAAATGTAGTGTATCATGTGTGTTTGAATTTTCTTATTGACTTGAGCTAAGTTATTTACCTGCCATGAAATTTGGTTTAAATGTAGGTGAAGAAAGTGTCATAAAACAAAGCAACAATGATTCAAAAGAGACAGCGAGTAACAATGAGTCTGTGCATGACCCATCTGGTTTAAATGAAGTCAAAATCCCTGAGATTGGAATGACTTTTTCATCTGAAGAGGAGATTCGATCTTTTTTATAAATCTTATGATCAAAATATTGGTTTTGGTATTTCCAAATTAGGTGGAAAAAATGGTGATGATGGAAAGCAAAAATATTTCTCTATTGGATGTGCCAAACATGGTAAGACGGTATCTAAAGCAAAAAATATTTTATACCCTTGACCTATTGCGAAAACGAATTGCAAAGCTAAGATTAATGTTGTTATTCAGAATGATGAAAGTTTTGTGATAACTAATGTCTACCTTGAGCATAATCATATTTTGAGCCCCGGAAAGTCACGACACTTTAGATGCAATAAAGTATGGGATTCTTTTACAAAGAGAAAATTGCAATTAAATGATCAAGCTGGAATAACTTTGAGTAAAAATCTTCATTCATTTGTAGTTGAGGCTGAAGGCTATGAAAATTTATCATTTGATGAGAGAAAGTGTAGAAATTATATTTTAGAAGCTAGACTGAAACTTGAGTACTTATTTTTGTCGCATGCAAAGTCGAAACTCAAATTTTTTTTATGTGCTTGATTTAGATGGAGAATCTCGAATAAGAAATGTTTTTTTGGGCAGATGCAAGATGTAGGGCTGCATATGATTATTTTTCTGATGTTGTGACTTTTGATACAACCTATTTGACAAATAGTTATGACATGTCATTTGCTCCATTTATTGGAGTTAATCATCATGGTCAATCTATTTTGCTTGGCATGTGGATTACTATCAAGTGAAGATTCAGAAACATTCATATGGTTGTTTAAATCGTGGTTGACAAGTATGCTCGGACGTGCTCCAAAGGCTATAATCACGGAGCAATGTCATGCCATGTCAATTGCAATTGCAGAGGTATTTCCAAATTCTCATCATCGTTTATGTCTGTGGCATATCATGAAAAAACTTCCCATAAAATTAGGTGGTCATGCTTAGAATAAATTGATAAAGAAGCAATTGAAGAACATTGTTTATAATTCCCTTACAGTTGATAAATATGAAGAGAATTGGATGAAAATGATTGATGAGTTTAATTTAGAGAATAATGATTGGTTGAAATCTTTATATGAAGAATGAAATAGATGGATACTTTTGGGCAGGTATGTCTACATCTCAAAGAAGTGAAAGCATGAATGTTTTTTTTATGACTATGTTCATTCTAAAATACCCTTAAAGTAATTTGTTGAGCAGTATGATAATACTTTGAAAAACAAGATTGAAAAGGAAAAATGTTTGGAATTTGGTTCTTTTAATTCTATCATACCAGTAATAACTGGTTATCTTATTGAAAGACAATTTCAAAGTCTTTATACTAACAACTTATTTAAGTTGTTCCAAGATGAAGTAAGAGGATTAATATTTTGCAATACCTCATTGGTCAAGCAAGAAGGGACAACTTTGATATTTGAAGTTGTAGAAACTATGTTAAGAAAAAATGGAGAACCCTTACGAGATGTTTCCTTTAGTGTGCAATACACCGAGTTAAATTGCAAAGTGAAGTGTCTATGTCGTCTATTTGAGTTTTGAGGAATTCTATATAGGCATGTGATATCTGTGTTGATAAAAAATAAGGTGATTGAGATTCCTATTAATTATATTATGGACCGATGGCGTAAAGATATTAAGCGTGGATATCAAAGTATCACTAACATCTATGATGAATATGCTTGTGATGGAGAAAGACATCGAAATAAGCTTCTCACTCCATTGATACAAGAGGTTCAACAACTTGGGGCAAGAAATGAAAATAGTTGTTCTCTTTTGGTGGAAATCTTGAAAGACGCACGTGAAAAGTTATTTGCTATTGATCATTCAAGAGCTGAAAAAGATTGTGAAAAACGGAATGAAGAATCTACATCTAGTGTAAAAGTGATACACTCTCCATTAAAAGTTTGATCTCGAGGTCATCCACCCACAAAGAGGAAACCGTCTAAGATAGAACAAATTATAAAGAAATCATTTTCAAAGACCCAAAAGAAGGTTTGATTTATTATGCTTTAGCAATCAACATAATTTCTACTTTATATACTATTTATAGAATTCTTTGTTATAGGTATGCAAAGGTGACTTGTAGCTGAAGATCTCTGGATTGTAACTATTTAGTTGTGCAAAGGTGTGTGATTAACTTTCAAATAATATTTGTCTTTTAATTACTTTCAAATAATATTTGTAGTTGTAGTTCCTTGAGTTAGAAGTTCATTGTTGTTTCTCTTTTAAGCTAACAGAGAATAGAGGTTCAATCTCCACTTGTTGTCCATGTTTCTGATTTGTGATTTTAAGTTGAATGCATTACAATTCTGCATAGCACCTTCATTTAATATCTCTCATTCCTTTTTTCATTGCTTAACAGCTATTAAATGCTTGACAAGCTAATCGAATCGTGTTCTATGCCAGCATTGCTAGTCAGTATAGCATTTCTTTTTCTTGCATTCTTACACTTAACATTTCTTTTTTCATTGTTGTTTCTTTTTCAGGAGCACTATTCGTCGGTTGAGAGAACAAACTGAGAGTTAAGAAGTGAAGGATAATGAAATCATGCAATTCTAAGTTATCAGAGCAGAGACTAGTTTTTGTTTTTATTTTTGATAAGCCATTGTATGCTTACTCTCATTACAAGAATCAAGCTTCTGGAAGTGGTCCTTTGGATCATGTTTTGCTTTTGTGGTGTTTGCATCATGTATTGTTGGATGGATCTGCTTAGTTTATTAGCCATTAATGGTGGGACTGGAAGTGGTCTTAGATGCTTGAAGTTCAGTATCTTTAACATTACTTGTGTGGAAATAAAATAGATTTACTTAGTTCAGATGGATCTGCTTAGTTTAGATGCTTGAAATTTAGTTTAACGTTACTTATTAGCCATGTATTGTTGGATTTAGTTACTTAGTTCAGATGGATTTACTTAGTTCAGATGGATCTTTCTTATAATGATATCAGATTAGACCAGTCCAAAAGCCACTATTGAGATTGAAATCTCAGAAGACAACTCTGGCGAGTGAAGATACACTAGCTATTTTTCTCCTTGGGAAGAAGGCCTGTTAACGATGCTACTTTTGAGAATGAAGTCACAGCTGATGATACTAATGAATAAAATGCCAATGAAATTCAGAAGCCACTAACATCTGCACAGAGACTTGCAGCCTCTTCTTCATCATTTGCTGAAGTTGCTGTGATATTAGATGACATGCGTTTACATTCCCTCTGTAGATTAGGGAAAACTGTGTAAGCGCTTGCTAGATTAGAAAGAAACAAGAGACGGGACACCAAGGAATGCAAGGCGGCTCTTTACAATTTAGAAGAGTTCCAAGAGAAAACTAGAAAGGAAAGACTGAACATTTGGCGCATGGTGATGTGGAATCTGATGATGACGATTTACCTTCTTCGAGAAAAATTTCAAGCCATTAGAAGGTTGTAAAGAGAGTACTATGTTTCCTACACTGAATGAATGCTTCATTAGAAGCTTGTAGTTCAATTACCTAAGACTTTCGCGATCTTTATATTCTTCCTATTTTGCAAGACGCGCCAAACGCACCAGACGATCTTTATATTCACTCCGAAAGTTGTTCTTTGATCATGGATATAAACCATTAACTGCTCATGGATATAAACCATTAGCTGATATATTGGATATGAAACACAAACATAGGTGTGGTAGTAAGCATCACAATCACAATAATTTAATAAGAATTACAAAATAGAAGAATTTAAAGCTTTTGTTTCATAAGAAAGCATAAGAGTCATATTTGGCCAATATATTACAACCATTAAGTAGATTGTGCTTCTAGAATTACATTTCTTTATCACATTACAATACTAGTACTAATTAACCGCTACTTAACTAAATGAGCTAACAAACAAGTCAGTACACAGCCAAAAGCATCAAGTTCACAATCACTAATACCATGACAATTCTCGAACCATTCCAATTTCCCAGATTATGACCACAATAAGAAATTTGTTCACTCCCTAACCTTGATTGTATTGTTTCTACTCTTGCCAAACTCCTAAAACAGATATTATTGCTGTCTTCATCAAACATAGCCACATCGTTCACCCACTTTAACCAGCCATGATGATTACATCCATAATAGAGTCATCCTGGGTTCTTGGTTGATCTAGATACTAACACCAATGCTCTTAGTTCACATTCCCTACATGTTACATTTTCAAATTTGGCATTGTGATTGCTATTGTTCCTTGATGATCCCATGAAATGGCAACCTAATATTCAAAATTTCATTAGTTAAGCAAAAGAAAAAAAAAAGAAAACAAAGTATTCAACCCCAAATTGATGAAATACTTTCATAGAGATTGAGCATAACTTTACATTGAGCGTAACAATATACCTTGTAAGTATTGTTATTCTATCATGATTTCATCATATTTTAGCCAGTCAGTCAAACATTCATTGAGAAATTTGCACATACTAGCAATCGTCAATAAGATAGAAATACAGTCAATTGCATAAATCAATTCTGTTCATATGTGTAATTCTGAGTCACATGTGTAATTCTGATCATATTAAGCATAAATCAAAATTCAAAGGAGACAGAGACAAGGAGAGAGGAGACATGAGCTTAAGTTCAAAATGGTCACACAGAGTAAAGAACAGTACAAAATTTCAATTTATTTCAACAAATTAAAGTTATCTTTAAGATGAAATCTAGTTGATATATAACAAGTTAAGGACTTTGAAAATATAACTGGACATCCCTATTCAATCAATGGAAGAAGAAGTTTGACAAAACACGTACCCACAACAAGAAGCAAGAAGAGAAAAAACCAACCAAATTGAGTAACAAGCATACATAACCAGAAGCCACAATGGGAAAAGATATAACAAAATTAAATAAAATTGTAAAGCACTAACAAAGAGATTACAAACCCAATCTAGATTACCTGACCAATGCTCTTAGGGAGATGGTTGGGTTCATTTGTAGCAGCAACCTGGGAGGAAGGAGAGGAAGTTTTAGGACTGTGAAATGTTTCGATCGGGAAAAGGAAGAAGGATAAAGTAGTGAAGAAGAAACGTTGGGAGAAAAATCGCAGCCCAGAGGAGAACTTTACCTTGGCTTTGCTTGTCAGCTTGGCTTTCGGCGGCGCTGGGAGGAAGGAGACGCAATTTAGGGTTGAGCACTCCTCTGCTTCGAAGGGGAAAAGCAAAGAGAAATCGGCGGCGCTGGGAGGAAGGAGAGGAGGACTTCTTCGTTGCGTCGAAGGGGAAAAGCGAAATCGGCGACGTTGGGAGGAAGGAGAGGAGGTAACCTAGGGCATTCGCTCCTCTGTGTCGAAGGGGAAAAGCGAAATCGGCTGGGGGAAAGCGAAAGGCTGGTTTAGGATTCTCGCTCCTCTGCCTTTCGCTGGGGAGAAAAGTGAGTTAGCTGGTTTACGCTCGGAGAGAGAAACCTAGCTTGGCTTTTTACATATCGGAGCCAACTCATTCGTTACAACCTTTCCCTATTTCCATGAGCTCCTTCTATCATTATTCAAGATCAAGTGTCTGTTCTCATAAGTTTAATAAAAATAAACTGGAGCGAGATGAGATGGACGCTGATTTGTTAATAAATGAAAAAAAAAACCGTCCACTATTTTAATAAAAATATATTAAATTTTGTCCCAGAGCTAAGCTGTAAGGAGTTTTTAGAGTTTGGCAATGGCAGATGAAATCGTTTTCACGGTGGAAAAACGGAAATTCGTTCGCCCTAATATTTCTGTCAATTTATTTCAGATTAACACATACAAGATAAATTATGAAGAATATTAGTTCGGATAGTGAACACATTGACTTTATTAAATTTTGACATCTAGACTTTATGATGATAACACTCGTATACTAATCATCAATCTATTTATGGGGATAAATCATTTTCAGAACAATCACTTGAAAAAGAATGTGTATAAATAAAATAAAAATGATAGATAACATGAATTTTTAACGTGAAATTTAATATGAATGACGTGACATTTTAATTATAGTAATCCTCGATGGATGTATTATATTTTCAGATTATAATTTTATTCGGATGATGTTCGAAAATTAATATCTAAATAATAATTGATATGTACATGAAAAATATTATATCATTCGTATTAAATTCCACGTTGCATGATTTTCGAAGAGAGGCGTAAAAAAAACCCTGGTTTGTGCGGCGTCCCATCGCATCGCGGTTTCCCAATCCGGAAACAGAGAACACAAGGCAGAGCATAGAAGAGCATGGACTTCCACTGGCCTGGCTTCCACGCCGCCGGAGACGCCCTCTGCCGCTCGGCCGCGGTGTCCTTCCCTTACCTTCTCTGCGCTCTGGCCTTCTGGTTTCTGTGGGAGCAGTTGTCGTATCTCCGCAAGAAGGGCCCGCTCCCAGGGCCGCACTTCGTCGTCCCCTTCCTTGGCAGCGCGCTGCCGATGATCCTGAACCCGACGGCCTTCTGGGCGCGCCAGGCCACCCTCGCCCGCGACCTCGGCGTCTCCGCCAATTTCCTGGTCGGCCGCTTCGTCGTCTTCGTGCGCTCCACCGAGCTGTCGCACAAGGTGTTCGCCAACGTCCGCCCCGACGCCTTCCACCTCATCGGACATCCCTTCGGGAAGAAGCTCTTCGGCGAACACAACCTCATCTACCTCTTCGACCAGCAGCACAAGGACCTCCGCCGCCGCATCGCCCCAAATTTCACCCCCCGCGCGCTCTCCGCCTACGTCGACATCCAGCAGAGCGTGATCACCGCCCACATCTCCAGGTGGCTCGCCCTCGCCGCCGCCTCCTCTGAACCCATCCCGCTTCGCCTCCTCTGCCGCGATCTCAACCTCGAGACCTCGCAGACCGTCTTCGTTGGCCCCTATCTCACCCCGGCGGGGCGCGTGCAGTTCAACCGCGACTACAACCTCTTCAACGTCGGCCTCATGGCCCTCCCCTTCGACCTCCCTGGCTTCGCCTTCCGCCGCGCGCGCCTCGCCGTCTCCCGCCTCATCCAAACCCTCTCCGGCACCGTCGCCCTGAGCAAATCCCGCATCCGATCCGGCGCGGAACCAATCTGCCTCATCGATTTCTGGATGCAGGACGCGCTGCGCGAGATCGCTGAGGCGAACGACATCGAGATCGGCGGCTACCTCTTCGACTTCCTCTTCGCGGCACAGGACGCTTCGACGTCCTCGCTCCTATGGGCGGTGGCGGCGCTCGATGCGCACCCAGACGTCCTCGCAAGGGTTCGAGCGGAGGTATCGGCATTGTGGTCCCCGGACTCGACGCTCCCCATCACGGCGGATCTGATCCGGCAGATGCGTTACACGGAGGCGGTGGCCCTCGAGGTGGTGCGGTACCGGCCTCCGGCGACAATGGTGCCCCACATCGCCGGCGAGCCATTCCGGCTGACGGAGTGGTACACGGTGCCGAAGGGCGCGATCGTGTTCCCGTCGGTGTACGAGTCTTCTTTCCAGGGGTTCACGGAGCCGGAGCGGTTCGATCCGGAACGCTTCTTCTCGGAGGAGCGGGCGGAGAACCGCGTCTACAAGCGCAACTTCCTGGCCTTCGGAGCCGGCGCCCACCAGTGCGTGGGGCAGCGCTACGCCGTCAACCACCTCCTCCTCTTCATCGCCCTCTTCGTCTCCCTCGTCGACTTCAAACGCCGCCGAACCGCCGGCTGCGACGACATCGCCTACGTCCCCACCATCGTGCCCCGGGACGAATGCACGGTCTACCTCGCCCCGCGTTGGGCCCCTTCCTCCTGAGTCAATCTGATCCCGCATTTAACCGGGTCCGCGCCTGGTGGCCGATTGGGTAATTCGTTCTTTTCATTCATCGCGAATCGCGATGGATCGTACATTTTATTTTACGAATATTTATTTAGAAAATGGATATTTTAGAAATATGTATTGAGAAAATGGAAATAATAATGAGAGAAATAAATGGATTTATTTGTAATTATTGATAATTGTTGTTTTTTAGTTGTAATATTATATAATTTAATAATTTGTTTTTTAAAATAATTCATAAAACGAGGAAAATATTTTTCTTAATTTTTACATAATTTGGGAAAATAATGTTAATCTTCACATTTTACATAATTATTTTACTTAGTTTTTACATAATTTGAGAAATGTATCTTTAAATCATTTTTTTACTTGATAAAAAAATGAAGAATAGAATATGAAAACTTTGTCGGGATGATAATTTATTATTTTCTCGACCTATTTAAAAATAAAAAATTATGAATTATGATAGCTTTAGGACACATATAATAGATGAAAATATTTATCATATTATTCATTTTCAAATAATTTGATAAATAATTAAAAATATTATATTTTTAAATTTATTAAAGCTTAAAGGCTCATTCCACTTGGCCACAAGTTTGTTTACTGAAAGTGAAAAGTAGGAAGCAAAAACTTTAATTGATTGATGCATAAAGTAGTTTAATTGATCGATTGATTATATTTATGATACGTTGGTTTGTTAAGAGTGCTTTGATTCAATTAATTAATTTGAAAATTAAAAATTAACTTGATTTAGTTGAATTTGAGTTGACTCAACTAAATAAATTAGGAACTCATTAAGCAATAAATTCAATTCATTAGGGAAGAGCCTCCATTTAGGATCAATGTGACAGCTAAAGAGGGTGAAATAAGAGAAAATATAATAACTAATTTAGATGTCTCAAAACTCTAAATACGTATTTATGGATGGATGGAGAATCATTATTTGAATTTTACTGTGTTTTGATTGGAAATACGAATGGAAAATAGCCAGAAATAGACTCCATTATGAGTGGCTTGGGATTAGTGGCTTGGGATTGAGTGGCTGGACGGTTGATTTATAATGAATCATAACAATTGAGTGACTTGAAATTGCATTCTTACACGAGGGGATGTAAATTCAAGGTCTGGATTGTACTAATCCTAGACAACAATGAATATATTAATGTGTCGGATATAAAATGGTTGGATGTTAATGGTGAAATCCGTAACAGTTAGGATAGCAACAACTGACATTACTCGGTCATTCAATAGGATGTGAGCCCTTATATAAAGATGCTACAACCTCAAGCAGAAGAAGCAGCCACATAAGCACAAATTTTCATCCATCTTCATTCCCCCTCGTTTCCTTTTTTCTGTCGTGCATTTCACTCTAGGCTTTTTCATGATAGTGTTCGGTTGTATACATGTTCAAACTGTTATATCTTGAAAACAAACATCTAATATAACCTCAAAGTATCACTGAAGGGGATAAATCTATTTTAAGAAAATTTTGTCGAACATAAGCTTCGACATATATATTTCCTACTAATCAGTCTCCGACTTAGCCTCTCAACTCGACACTCAATCCTAGGGGTGATCGGCTCTTATACTCAAGCAGCTATCAGCATTAGCTTCTCGACTCAAGTGGTTCTTGGCATTAATCTCCTGACTCGGTGCTCAAGTAACAGCATTCCACTTGGACTCAACCGACTCAATCTCTCGGCTTCTCGACTTGACACTCAACATCCCACTCGGGTCCATTTAGGAGAAATCGACATCAGACCATACCCATTCGGGCTATAAAACTCCACTCCGTAACTTGGCAAACGACTACTCGACCGACTCAACTCTCAACACTTGACACTCGAATCAAACCTTTTGATGGAGTCAAAAAAAGTGAACAAGTTGCCCAACAAGCTAATGATATGGATTACGCTCAATCCACTCTAGAAGATGTTGATGATTCATTATGCATCAAAGGAGGCTCAATTACAAGAGCTAAGGCTAAAAAGATAAAAGAAGCATTTAATGTGCTAATTGAAGATGTAAAAGCCAAAGTTACCATTGAAGAATGTTTGACCAAGAGCAAGTGCTTAGTCAACCTAATTTAAGCCTTAGATGAGCTTAACTAGTCACTTAAGTCTCTTGTCTATGTAAGAGGGATATGTTGAATTTGTGGGTTCAATTTAGGCTCAATTTCTAGCTTTATTTGGGTTGTAATGGTGCCAAGAGCTCAATATGGCTATGTAGTCTATATAGGTCTCTACTAAATGGGCTTTCTTTTAGCCTTTTAGAGTTTTTAGGTCACCCTATAGCTATAAATTAAGGGGGTGATGGCCACAACATGAAACTTTTGGTATATTTCAATCTAGAACATGGTGAGGTTCTCACTTGTTGGTTCTTCATTGAGCTAGAACTTATCAAGGAATCTCCTTGTGGCGTTCAAGACTTATCAACCTCCATCCCAAGGTTGTGACGTCTATCTTCTTCTTCTTATACTAAGGTTCGTGCTTTCCTAAGTATCGGGTTGAGGTTCTTTCTTTCATCTTCTATCTTTCAATTTAGATTATCTTTCTCTCTTTCTACAATTTGTTGTGGGTTCTTGAGACATCTTCTCTTTGGGTTCGCATCACCTTTCAACGCTCAAGTTAGTCGGACGCTCAAATACTCAAGTAATAGTTAGGAATTTCTTCCTAGCGGTGTTTGGCTGTAATGTCTTTCAGATCACTCAACTCTAAGATAGAATGATCTTTATAGATAAGTTTGAATTTATTTTTGACAAAAGTTTATGATCCTGTCGCGAAGTGAGGTGGAAGTCCGAAGGGCGAGATGGTACACCGAGTGCCATGAGCTCTGCTGACCTGACTCTGAGCTGGCTACAGCCTGGTTGGGACCTGCGACAAGATGGTCGTTAGCAAATCCGCCGGGGATTTTCCCTGGTCAGGCCCTCTGACAGTCAAGTCAGTATCCACATGCAGTATAATAGAGCGAAGGAAATGCAGGAGAGTAAAATGGAGTGTTGTTGCGCATACCTGCGGAATGAGGAGGGGAGGGGCTTATATAGCCTGGGGAGCTGACAACCCTTGTCCGTGTCGACGAGACAGGGGGTGTATCTGTCAGCTCGTAGGAGAGCACCTAGAGGTACCGCGGCATGGCGCGGGGTGCTTGAATGGTACAACCGTACCGAGTCTGCGGGATAACCGCAAGGTGTGTCATAAATGGGTAAGGTGTGTATTACCCCGACGTCATGGTCGTACCCCGGATGCACTGATGTAGGGCGGCGTAGGGGAGAGTTGGTCCGGAGACCGAGTGTCGAGCATCGACAGATGAGTCCGAGTGTTATGGACCGAGTCGGGTCATATCCAGGGAGCGTGGGCCGCCACACTTTCCGACTAGGAGTTGAGAGATATGAGGTACGCCTTGAGTCAGGGGTTTGCTGAGCTATGTTGGTCTTGTTAGGGCAATCGACCCGGGTATGATCTGGAGGATCATGGTTTTGATGTGTGTGGTCAATATGATTAAGTTAGGGTTTGTTGTTGGACTAAATGTGTATGTGAGTGTACAGGTGTACAGGTACACATAGACTTGGTTGGATGTCATCAGGTGAAGGGTGGCATGGAGGCAAGCTGGAGGCTTGTGTGCGCATCCGAGGGACCATGGGCAGAGACGATGAGCCGAGGGACGCGGACTTCGAGACATGCGTGAAGGATGGCATGGAGGCAAGCTGGAGGCTTGTGTGCGCATCCGAGGGACTGGAGACGAACACGAAGAGGGTGTGAAGGCAATAGATCGAGACCGCAGATTGAAGAGTCGACCAGGTCGTGAGGGTCCGAGTGTGAGTGTTTGTACTCAGGAATTAAGCCGGGAGGGTTTGAGTGCGGAGAGAAATGTACTCGGGAAGGAAACCCTAGGCTTAGAAGGGGACCAGTCGACTGCTCCAGGAGAAATCGACTAGTAATGGCTGGGGATTCGAACGTTGGCTGTAACGGTCTAATCTGAGTGGGACCAGTCAACTGCCCCTAGAGCAGTCGACTGGTAGCGGTCATTTACTACTCGAGCTCTATTTAAATGAGCTCGTTTAAGGTTACTGTTCTTTGGCGAAATCTGCTTGGATAGAGTAGATTAGTAGCCTTTGTTGCTCAGGTAGCGTCCAAAGCTTGTGGAGAGGTTTCTCCACCCACAAAGAGCTACGAGTTCTAGCCGGAGGTGCTCTGGGGAATCATCCACCGACGGATTAGGGATTGCCCACCTTACGGGCAGCCGTGGAGTAGGAGTTTTATCTCCGAACCACGTAAATAGGTGTGTCTTAGTTGTTAGTTTTGTTTTTACTTAATATTTTCCGCTTGCGCACTAACAATTATAGGAAGAAAATGAAAAGTTGCTATTCATCCCCCCCCCCTCTAGCAAGCTACATCAATCTAACAGGTCTTGCCAGGTTTTGGGTTTGTAAGTTATCCGGTCGATGAAGTGCTGAGGACTGAATTGCCCGACCCGGACCTGGGTCGGGAAAACGAATTTGGGGGACCGAGTTAGGGGGTGCTCGGGCTCGACTCGCCCGAGCCCGCTCGGGGTCAGTGATAAGGCTCGCATGTCGTACCGCGAATATCAAATACAATGTAAGTATCGAACTCCTCTACACTAATGTAGCATAGAGTAACTCGAGTCGTCTCCCAACGAATGTAGTCGATGCATGATAAACATTAGGATTGTATGTTATTGCTTTTGGGTTTTTGATATCACACTGGGGTTTGGATTTGAACGTTAAGACTACGAAAAAAAATAGCAAAGCAGGTATGAAATCTAGTTCTGATTTAAGGGAAGACAATGCAGATAAGGAAATCTAATTTAACCCTACTACAATTGCAGTAAAGAAAATGCAATATGAAAGAAGCATTCAAGAAATAAAGCATCAATGAAACCTAGACATGGAGCAAAACCTACAACATTAAAGAAATCTAACCTGACCTAACTTGATTGCATTTAAATGGAGACATGAACATAAAGCAAGTAAAAGAGGCAAGACAAGCAAGAAGTAAGCCAAACAGAACACATGGAATTTAACCTAACTATAGAAGTATTTTGTCAAACAACTTGTAAGCATTATTCAAAACGACATGAGTGCTTGCAATTCTAAAATATGGAAGAACAATTCAATACAAACATTCTTCAATTGACACAAACTTTCTACACATAGCAAACATTCAAGATTTAGCATTGAAACACAATAAAATATCCCCAATCAACACATAGCAACTCAACTACATGAAACAATCTAGCACAAGGAATTCAACCAAGTGATGAATGGAACTGTCGGCTGTGAAATGCGGCTGCTAATGAAGCACTGTGAAGAACTACTACGAATCTGTGATGGGAAGATGAAGAGGAACAAACTCGGTGGCTGCTGGATTTGAAGCTGTGAAGAATTCGAATTGCTGTGAAGGAATGAAGTTGCTACCACTTGACCCTGTGAAGAAATGCCGAAGAAAAGAGAAGCTACTGATGAACAACTGCTGTGAAAGAAAACCCAATCTGATGAAGAACTGTGAAGAATTAGATTCAGAAAAGCTGCTGGAATTGAAGAACTACTGGAATCGGATGAATACTGCGAAGGAAATCTGCTGGAATCGAATTGCTATGGAGGAAACTACTGAAGAAAAACTGGAAAGAAAATAAGCTGGAAAGAAATAAACTGCTGAAAGAAAATAAGCTAGAAGAAATAAACTGCTGAAGAATGGGATCGCCGACGGTGGAGTCGACTAGGGTTCGGAACCCCTAGAGCCCTAGCTCGTCCGGCCGGCGGCGATGAAGTTGGAGAGGAAATCAGCTAGGGTCGGAACCCCTGGCCCTAGCTTGTGGTGGTGGTGCTGGACATGCTGCGACGGCTGCGTTCGGCTAGGGTTCGGAACCCCCAGAGCCCTAGCTCGTCCGGCCGGTGGCGATGAAGTGCGATGGATCGCCGGTGGAGGTGGATGAGTGAGTCGGGAACCCCTCGAATACCCTAGATCACGCGATGGTTGCTTCCTTTTGTTTGTCTCGGCTTCAGCGGTTCGGTCAGCCAAACCAGCTTCGGTTAAGTCCAGCTCAGAAGTTGGGTTTGGCTCAGCGGTTCAGTCCAGTCAAGCCAGCCTTTGTGTGCAGGTTCAGTTAATCCAGATCAAGTTTCAGCTCAGCTCTGGTCCAGCTCAGCCCAGCCCTTCACTTGAGTTCAGCCAGCCTGGGTTCAGCTAAGCCAGCTCTTTAATTCCTTAGCAACGGTCGGCTGAGATCGATTTGACTGCATCCAATGGTCGGATCTCTTCATATCTGAACCAAACTCCACAGATCCCAATCAATGATCCTGATCTACCTGTCCCCAGCTCGGATTAACCAGATCAGTGGTGGATGGTCCAGATCTTCCTTTTTCTTGAATGAATGGTCTAGAACATCTTGAGCTCGATCCAACGGTCAGATTACTTCTGATTTGGCTGAAATTTTCAGATCTTGATCTATGGTCATGATTGATTCTATCTCGAACTCAGATTGACCAGAAGTTGATCGATGGCTCAGATCTAGCCGTTCTCTAGAATGGACGGCTCCTATTAATCCGATGCTTTATCCCTTTGATCTAGATCCAATGCTGACTCAAGTCTGACCCGATTTGATCTAGGTCCATGATCATTTGAAGCCTACAAAATGATATTCAAATTTAGTGCCAAAAATATCCCAAATATACAAAGATTTGAATTAAAAGCCAAAATAGAGGGAATACATGAAACCTAATACAATTGCAAACTTAAGCATATAAAATGTGGATCAAACATGGATTTTAGAGCCTAAAATAATCAACAAAAATGATGGTTATCAGTCAGTCGGGTAATGCTTTGGGGAGGGTTCCTGGTTCGGGAACTCCCCGGGTGAGGCCTTCGTCGGCCCTCTGTTATGTCTTCGTGGCGCCAGGCTGGCTGGCTGAGCTGGCCGAGCTACCCGTAAGTAAGACCGGGATCATAAGCGTCCCCCTCGAGTCTAGTCGAAGGAGGCGTCGAGTCTGATTAACTGGACTACGATTTATTAGAGCGGGCCTGGCGCACCCGAGTGGCCTGACTCTTCCCTGCCGAACCTGGTGATCGCCGGTGTGCGCGCAGCCCGATCGGCCGAACCGGTCACATCACCCCTGTCTTTTCGACTTTAACCCTCATTATGTCCATGTAGATCCGTATCCTGCCCATTAATTACTGCATTTAATCACTGGGCCACGTGCCACTTCCTTATTGCAGTCTCGAGCAACGAGGGGTCTGCCGCCTGTCTGGGCAAATGACGGGCGTGCACGTGGGCCAAGCTGCTTCGGTGGCCCCTTGGGGCCCGATCGGACGGCTTGCGTCCTTCACTGACTTTCCTCCGACCCATCATCGGACGGTTGGCATTGCACCTGGGGCCCTATAAATAGGCATTTACCCTGCGGCTTTTACTATCTCTTTTTACTCCCGACATTGAAGTGTTGCCCCTGCGCCCTCTACTAGGGTTCCGACGAGGTGCTCAACTCCGTTCATCTTCTCCAGCGAACTCTTTCCCGGTCAGTCTCTATGACTTCCTCTTCTCTTCCTTCAGCCCCCTGGTATACCACCATGGTGTCTGAGCTCGATCACCATGATCTAGAGGTGATCCGAGCAGACTATCATATTCCCCTAGACCATCATCTCAAATTACCGTCATCTTCCGACCGACCTGCGTCCCCTCGCCTTACTACATTACCATCTCCCAGGACCATCTGCAGGCCGGGCTGCGCTTCCCAGTCCACCCCTTCATTGTCTCCATCTGTCGCTACTTCTGTATCAATCTATCTCAATTAGCTCCGAACGCCATCCGACTCCTCTGTGGGTCGGTCATCATCTTCTCATTGTATCAAATTCTCCTTCACCCCGATGTGTTCTATTACTTCTTTTACCCGAAGCGACAAGAGCTGGGCGATTTCCTCTTCCAGGCCCAATCCCACACTTCTTTCCTCTCGAAACTTCTGACCTCTAACAAGGGTTGGAAGGAGCGATATTTGTAAATTCGTCCCGTTCCGATCCTGACCTAGCCGGTCGGCTAGTTAGTGAATTTTCCTTCTCCTCCGCCTCTCCACAAGGACTTCCGGACCTTCCCCCAATATCAATCCGCCCTCTCCAAGATCAGGGGTCAACACTTTCACGGCGAGCATGTGCTTCGCGAGAATATTTTGCGCGCGTTCGGGATCAGCTCGGTGCCATTTAGCTGGCCTGCTTCGCTCGGTAAGTTCCTTATTTTTTTTCTTCCTTTATCCTTTTAGAACTGACGAACTGCTAACTAACTGCTGTTTATTTTGTAGCCACCATGATGCAATCGACGACTTTGGAGGAAGTCTATGGCCTGGACGATGCCGAGCTGGAGGCTCGCGTGGCTGAGCTGCTAGCTCAGCGGGAGGTAGCTCTCCCGACCACTGAGGCAGTGATAAGTACCATTTTATTGATTATTTTAGTTGCTAAAATCCATGTTTGACCCATATTTTACTTACTTAATTGTGAATTTACCCTAGGTTTTAGAACTTACTTCTATTTTGGACTTAATTGCAAATCTGCACATATTTGGATTATTTGGCCACTAAATTTTTGATCTATTTTTATAGGCATGAAAGGTTCATGGACCTAGGGCATACTGGGTCAAACTTGAGTAGGAAGTGGACCCGGATCGAGTTATCAAGCTTCGGATTAATCTGGGTCGTCCGATTCAAAAGCGGCAAGATCTGAGCCATCTGGGACCATCTGAGGCAATCCGAGCTAGGGTTAGGGTTGATCAAGCACTCTGATCAAGATCTGAAGGTCTCATCCCAATCAGAGATTATCCCACCGTTGGATCAAGCCAAGAGGGTTCTAGATCATCCATTCAAAGATTAGGTTGATCTGGACCGTCCGTTGCACATCTGGAGGATCCGAGCTACCACGAGGCAGATCCTGACCCTTGATCAACATCATCAAAGTTTGGCTCAGATCGGATGAAGATCAGCCGTTGGATTTCCTCAAATTGATCTGAGCCGTCCAATGCTAAGTACTTAATCAAATTCTCCACAGCCTTCAGCCCTGTCGCGTCTTCGCCGGAAGCAGTCGTTCCCATTCGTTGTTCTTCATCTTCTTCAGCTTTTTCTTCAATCCGTTGGCGCGACCACTCGAATTCCTTTCTTAGATCAAGTGCTAGGTCATGGGGAAGATCATCGGTGAAGTTTCCAGTTCGGAATTGCCCTAGAAACAGAGCTGTTGAGAGGTTTCCGCAGTTCTGTCCATTTGCTACCTTTGGATCGGTTGTGCTCCAATTCCTTCGACCTGAGCTATCTAGAGGGGTTCCCTAGATTGCTTGGATCATCATCAACTCACCTTCACACGCGGACGCAGCTGAATTGAAGATTTCAGATGGAAATTTCAGAATGAAGCAATCTGAGCTGTATTCAATCACAGATGGAGTTTTCCCTATGGTTTGTTGAGCTTACGGGTCCGAGGCTCTCCCTTGCGTGACGAACAAGGAGTACCTGAGCTCGGAAAGGGATCGAGGAGTAGTTCTTTAGTTTAATTTTAGTTTTAGCTGTAGTTTGAATTTCTGTCGCAACCCTGTTTCTGAAAGTCTTGTATCAGCTGTTTGAGTTTGTTTCCTAAATTGTTTAGCTTAATTAGGTTTTGAATTTTCAAGTTAAATAGTTTAGTGAACTTGTTAGTGATCAATTGACTTTAATTTCAGTATATTTCTCTGCTAATTGCTTGCGTGCCAATTACATTGTTGCGTGCCATTTTGTGTAGTTGCGTGCCAAGTTCCCTTCTGCATATCAGTGGTTTTAGTCCCATTTCATTAGTTTTTGTCAAGTAATTGTTAGCTTTTTTTAATGCTTCCTTGAACCTAGATTAGTGACTTGAATTTAGTTTGCATTTGCTAGCTTAGACTTTGATCCATTGCGGCAAAAATTCTGTAGTCAATCCCTTAAATTCTGCACTTTTCATTTCTGCACTTTCCATTTCTGAAATTGAGTTGATTCTGCACATCGGTTTGGAGCTTTGGAATTGTTGTTTTACATTCAATAACTACTGAACTTTGCATATAACCGACTGCTTCAAGATTATCAGCTTTACATCAGTTTACAGGGTTGCAAATAGCA
Organism: Boesenbergia rotunda; assembly: GCA_024364735.1. NCBI lineage: Eukaryota > Viridiplantae > Streptophyta > Magnoliopsida > Zingiberales > Zingiberaceae > Boesenbergia > Boesenbergia rotunda. Next base: position 197,302 of record JAGFNQ010000435.1, on the reverse strand, counting down.
TCATTTTCAGCACATTGTTTTCCTTGTTTGCGTGCCAAATTGGATGAGTTCTTGCACTTTGTATCAATAGAAGCTTTGGCATAGTTTGGTATCAAGTTAGCCACACTTTTTAGGTTGTTTTGGAGTTTGAAATCAGTTAGTGCTATTTTTAGTTGTTTCGGAATTTTCTCATCATGTATGCATCGGTTTTCTTCTAAGTTTTGTAGCTAGCTTTTATTTGCTTGTTTTGAGTTTAATTAGGTTTGAAGTTCTTACATTAGTTCAACTGAAAATTCAGCCATTGTTTCTTATTCCTTGTTTAGCATTTAGTTGCATTTGAATGCAATTTTGCTCTTCCAAATTTAGTTAAGTTCCCCTTGGTTGATCCGGTTTCTTTTTGATTTAGTTATCACTTGCTATTGTTCGTTTAGTTCATTAGATTAGTTCCTTTATTTTTATTGCACTCTCATTTCTGCATTGCAAACAACCCCAGATTTTATTTGAAACCCAAAAACATCAACGACACATAAACCCAAGTTAGAATCGAACAATTTCAACTAGCCCTAGGAAAAATACGACCTGTGGCCCCTTTACTATATTTTTTTATTTTGATTGCAAAAAGGGTTTCCAGCATTTATACATATCTAAATTTGAGACTCACATTCGTGACACCTATTTTGGGTCCATCAAATTTTTGGCACCGTTGCCGGGGAACTACTAGTTGATTTGTTTGATTTTTGCTTGTACACTTATTTCATATCTTTCTTGATTTATTGTTGTGCTTATTGCTATATCTGGTGATCTGATTTTATTTGTTTTATCTCTTTATCAACTTTTACTGCGATTTGTTTTGGTTTTATGACTAGGTCTACAGGTGGTGATCTTGAAGAATTTGACCCTGAGATTGAGAGGACTTTCAGAGCCAGGAGGAGCCAAGGCATTCTTTCAGAGACTACAGATATCCCTCCTATTCAGACTATTCTCACTCAGTCAGGCAGTATCATGGCAGACCACCAGAAGACTATGAAGGAACTCGCAGCACCAGATGCTTCATTTCAGTACTCCAGCATTGCTTATCCAGAGCTGGCTGGAGATTTTGAGCTCAGATCTGGACTCATCCATTTGCTGCCCAAGTTTCAAGGGTTATCTAGAGAGGATCCAAATAGACACCTGCACGAATTCCATGTTGTATGCTCTACTATGAAGCCTCAGGGCATTTCTGAAGAAGATATCAAGCTGAGAGCTTTTCCCTTCACACTGACAGGAGCAGCAAAAGATTGGTTTTATTATCTACCTACTGGGCACGTGTCTAGTTGGATCTCTATGAAGAAAGCATTTTTGGAAAAATATTTCCCAGCCTCCAGAACAGCAATAATTAGAAAAAGCATCTGTGGTATTCAGCAAGTGGTGGGTGAGGCACTCTATGATTACTGGGAGAGATTCAATAAATTATGTTCAAGTTGCCCACAGCACCAGATCAGTGAGCAGCTTCTGATTCAATACTTTTATAAGGGATTGCTGCAGATGGACAGGATTATGATAGATGTTGTAGCTGGAGGAGCCCTAGTGAACAAAACGCCAGATCAAGCTAGGGAGCTCATTTCAAACATGGCTGAGAATTCACAACAGTTTGGGAGCAGAGCCTTGACCACCAGAGGAGTGGGTGAAGTTCAGGTGGTTTCTAATGATCAGAAAGAGATAAGGAATTCATTGGCAGAGATCACATCATTTATTAAGCAATTGAATGTTAATAATGCAAATCAAGGTTCAAATCTTTCAGCAACTCCACAACCTAATCAAGTGATAGGGGTATGCAGTATCTGCTCTAGTCAAGAGCACAACTCAGATTCATGTCCTACCCTCCAACAAGACGAGACAGTAGCAGCATTGGTTAGAGGACAATATCAAGCAAGAAACAACCCTTACTCCTCTACTTATAACCCCGGTTGGAGGGATCATCCAAATTTGAGGTACGGGAACTCTTTCTACCAACAGAACCCTCAGCAACCACAATTCCAGCAAACATCACAGCAACCCCAGCAAACTCAGAATAATCAGCAAGTTTTTCAGCCGTTGAACCAAAATTTTCAGCCTCCAATTCAGCCTAATTTCCAACAAACTCAGCAGCAATATCAGCCCCAATTTCAGCCATTCCAACCTCAATTCCAGCCATATCAACAAGGGCAGCAAGGTTGTCAATCGTTTCAAACATTTCCGCCTCAAAACCAACCATTTTTCCAGCCCTCACAGCCCTATAATCAGAATTTCCAGCCTTACAATCAAGGGTTTCAGCCTATGCAAAATCAGCCCTCACAACAGAATTTTCCATTTCAAAATCAGAATTTTCAAGGATACAACTCTCAGCAAGGTTTCCAAGCATGTCAGCCCTTTAATCAGCCCTATCAACGGCCAACTCAGCCCTCTTATCAGCCCCAATTCCAATCGCAGCAGGGTAATGTTTTTCAGCCTACTACTTCATCGTTTCAGGGACCATCCAAACCCTATGCTAACCAAGGGGGCTATGGGAGTTCTAGTGGAGGAAATGTGCCCCAACAGAGGGTTGAAGAAATGTTTCAACAAATGTTCCAACAACAACAAGCTTGGCAACAACAACAACAACAATAACATCAAAACCTTGAGAGGCAAATGGGTCAATTGGCTAGTTGGATTAATCAGAGTCAAGCTCAAGGATCAAGTCAATTGCCTTCCCAAACTGTTCCTAATCCTAAAGGAAACGTGAGTGCTATTACTTTGAGGAGTGGGAAGGTTACATCATCTCAAAATGGTCCAAGAGCTGAAAATTCAGAAAACCGGACAGCACCTTAAATTCTAGCTCAAAACAGCCATGAAACAACTTCAAATTCAGTTGGTTCCACCCCTAGCCCGTGCCCAACTCCTTCCTCAAGTAATCCTCCAATTTTGGTGGAAAACGGACAAGAAATCAGTGTCGAGACAGATATCACAGCAGGCACTACGCATGGGACAGCAAACCAGAAATCAGCCTCTCCACTTCCGGCCAAAGAAGATGAAATTAGGGTTCCTTTACCCTTTCCACAGCGGAAAACACAAGCTAAAAGACAAGTGGAGGAGGAGAAGGCTAAGGAATTCAATGAGCTAGTGGAACTTTTCAGTAAAGTAGAGATCAAGGTACCTTTGTTGACCATGATCAAGCAGATTCCAAAGTATGCTAAGTTTTTGAAGGATCTTTGTGTTCACAAAAAGAAACTTAAGAAAAATGAGTTGGTCAGCTTTGGGAAGAATATTTCAGCACTTATACATGTCATACCTCAGAAGTGTGAAGACCCTGGAGTGTTTACTGTGTCTTGTGAGATAGAGAGCACTACATTCCATGATGCTATGCTTGATTTAGGAGCTTCCATAAATGTGATGCCCAGGTTAGTCTTCCAGATGCTTGGCATAGGCCCTTTACAGCCCACTGGTGTGGTGATACAGCTAGCAGACAGAAGCCATACCCACCCAGCAGGTATGATTGAAGATGTTTTGGTAAAAGTAAAGGAGCTAATATTTTCTGCAGATTTTTATATCTTGGATATGGAGGGAGATTATCTTGCACACCGTTCTCCGCTTATTTTAGGAAGACCATTTCTGAAGACTGCTAGAACCAAAATTGATGTATATGCTGGTACACTTTCCATGGAGATCGGAGACACGGTGGTTCAGTTTAGCCTTTTTGATGCTATGAAGCATCCGAGAGAGGATCACTCCATCATGAGCATGGATATTCTTGAGGAGCTGGAGCAGACAGAGTTAGAGGCTGAGGGATTTTTACCAAATTTTTCTAGAGGAGCTATTTATTCAGAGGAGGCTGAGAGAGCATTTACTGCTGAGACTAAGGATTTTTCAGAAGACATTTCAGATGCACTTCCAGCTGGAGAGGTTTTTCTAGGTGTAGGGGATTGCACAGAGCCCCAAGGATCACCTATTTTTCTTGAGATTCAAAGTGTAGGGGATTGCACAGAGCCCTAAGGATCACTTATTTCTACTGAGGAAGACCAGAGTGAACTGAAGCCACTACCAGGCCATTTGAAGTATGCGTACCTAGGAGAGGAGCAGACATTTCCTGTGATTATTGCACAACATTTGGAGTCAGAACAAGAAGAAAGATTATTGCAAGTCCTGAGGCACTACATGAAGGCAATTGGGTGGACTTTATCAGATATACCAGGTATCAGCCCAGCTATCTGCATGCACAGGATATTTTTAGAAGACAATGTCAAACCTGTGAGGCAACCACAAAGGAGACTCAATCCACTTATTTTGGATGTTGTAAAGAAAGAGGTGACTCGACTTCTACAGGCAGGTATCATTTACCCTATTTCTGACAGTCAGTGGGTTAGTCCTATTCATGTGGTGCCTAAGAAATCTGGAGTGACCGTGGTGGCGGATGAAAGCAATGAACTAGTGCCCACCAGAGTTAAGAATTCCTGGAGAGTCTGCATTGATTACAGGAAGCTCAACAAGGTCACAAGGAAAGATCACTTCCCTTTACCCTTCATTGATCAGATGCTTGAGAGACTGGCAGGGAAGTCGCATTATTGTTTCTTGGATGGATTTTCAGGCTATTTTCAGATTTGCATAGATCCAGAGGACCAGGAGAAGACTACCTTCACTTGCCCCTTTGGCACATTTGCCTACAAACGTATGCCTTTCGGACTGTGCAACGCACCCGGTACATTTCAGAGATGCATGGTAAGTATATTCGGTGAGTTGCTAGAGGACTATATGGAGATATTCATGGATGATTTTTCAGTTTATGGCACGTCTTTTGATTCATGCTTAGATAATTTGTCTAGGGTTTTACATCGTTGCATTGAAACTAACCTTGTTCTTAATTTTGAGAAATGTCACTTCATGGTAGAGCATGAGATTGTACTTGGACACGTAGTTTCTCGGAAAGGTATTGAGGTAGATCCTGCGAAAATCAGTGTTATTTCTTCTTTATCTTACCCCGTATGCGTACGGGATGTTCGTGCTTTTCTTGGACATGCAGAATTTTACCGCAGATTTATTAGAGACTTCAGCTTGATTGCTCGACCCTTGACACGACTTTTGCAGAAAGATGTTGAGTTTCATTTTGATGATAAATGCAAGGAAGCTTTTCATAGACTCAGGGAGGCTCTTACCTCAGCTCCTATTATTACATCACCTGACTGGACTCTACCATTTGAATTAATGTGTGATGCTTCTAATTTTGCAGTGGGAGTTGTTCTAGCACAGAGGGTAGATGGAGCACCACATGTCATTTGCTACGCCTCCAAAACCCTAGATGCCGCCCAAGACAACTACACCACGACTGAAAAGGAGTTTCTTGCCATTGTTTTTGCTTTGGATAGATTCAGATCTTACTTATTATGTTCACATGTGATTATTTTTCTGATCATGCAGCTCTGAAATATTTGTTGAAAAAGCCTGATACAAAACCTAAATTGATCAGATGGATGCTCTTACTCCAAGAATTCGACCTGGAGATCAGAGATAGAAGTGGAAAAGAGAACCTAGTTCCAGATCATTTGAGCAAACTTGAAGGAGATGGATCTCCTACCATCATTGATGATGATTTCAGAGATGAGCACTTGATTACAGTGCATGGTGAGACACCGTGGTATGCTGACCTAGTTAATTTTCTAGTTGCACATGTATTTCCCACTCAATTTTCTAAAGCTCAAAAAGATAAATTAAAAAGTGATGCAAAGTTTTATGTGTGGGATGATCATTATTTGTGGAAATTTTGTAATGACCAAATAATTAGGGGATGCATACCAGATCATGAGTTTTCTTCTGTCCTTATCTTTTGCCATTCATCAGCTTGTGGGGGGCATTTTGGACCCCAGAGGACTGCGAGGAAAGTACTAGAGTGTGGATTATACTGGCCCACCCTTTTTCATGATTCATATGTTTTTTATAAGAATTGTGATAGATGTCAGCGAACTGGGAACATAGGAGCGAGACATGAGATGCCCCAACATGCTATACTTTATTGTGAGATTTTTGATGTTTGGGGGATAGATTTTATGGGACCTTTTCCTGCATCTTATGGTTATCTGTATATTTTACTTGCTGTGGATTATGTTTCAAAATGGGTGGAGGTCATTCCCTCCAAGACTGATGATTCTTCTGTTGTTTGTAGTTTTGTTAGGTCACACATTTTCTGCAGGTTTGGAATTCCAAGAGCAATAATTAGTGACCAAGGATCTCATTTCTGCAACAAACACATGAAGGCACTGCTGAGTAAATATGGGGTGGTACATAAAATTTCTACATCCTATCATCCTCAAACAAATGGACAGGCTGAGATTTCAAACCGAGAGATTAAATCCATTTTAGAGAAGACAGTTGGGCCCACTAGAAAAGACTGGAGCAAAAGGTTAGATGACGTACTCTGGGCCTACAGAACAGCATACAAGACATCGATTGGCATGTCACCCTACCGCTTGGTTTATGGTAAGGCTTGTCACCTCCCCGTGGAAATAGAGCACAAGGCATATTGGGCGGTGAAAGCTTGTAATTTCGATGCTACCAAGGCGGGAGAAGAAAGAAAATTGCAACTTCAAGAACTTGAAGAAATTCGGCTAGAGGCATTCAAAAATTCAAGGATTTACAAAGAAAAGACCAAGGATTTCCATGACAGACACATTGTGAAAAAAGACTTCCAAATTGGCGATAAGGTCTTATTGTATAAATCAAGGCTCAAATTGATAAGAGGTAAGTTGAGGTCAAGGTGGGAAGGTTCATTCATTGTAACTGACATTTTTCCCTATGGAGTTGTTGAAATTAGGGACGAAGCTAATGGATTTGTGTGGAAAGTCAATGGCCACCGGCTCAAAAAGTATTTTGAAGAACTAAAGGAGCTAGAGGTGGATGATGTGTACATCAAGGACGCTATCTACCCAACTTAAGGGGAGTTCACTTTTTCCACACTTACATTTCATTGTACATATTATTTTCGTGGTCTTAGGAATAAATTTTTCTCTTTTTGAAGTGAATAGTTGATAATAAATTCTTAGGCAACATAACATGAATAAAAGTCATTGTAAATACCATGTCTTTTCTTTTAGCACTTTTTCTTGCATGACTAGGAATAAATGTATCCCTTTAGGTTATCTCCATAGCATTTTAGAGTCTTTTGAAAATAAATTAAATTTGGTTGTTAAAACTTAAGGTTTGAGCTCATGGATGAAATCTTGGATGTTTGAGTACTGCTTCGCTTTAGATTCTTAATTGAGGACTTGAGATGAATTATTTTTGCCTAGTGAGAATTAGCCTTATATTTGTGATACACATATGTCATTGTACTCTAAAACTTGCTTAGGTTCTTTCAAAACCATATTTCGATGATTGGATCACGTTTATAGAGATAAATCATTTTGCTTTTCATCTCATGTCAATTTTCATATATTGCCCTTGTATCACTTCATTTTTTCTCACTTTCCTACCTAATCTCATTTTTCTATGGATTTGTTTGCTTGGGATATTTTCTTGATGCTACTTTGCCTAAGACGGACAAAGATTTAAGTGTGGGGGAGTGATTAGTGTTTTGGAAAAGTTTTGTATCAAGGAGGCATTTGGATCCAAAAGAAAAAAAAATTCTTGCAATGGAAGGATGGAAACAATTACATATTGAGTTGAGTTTGGTGTCAAGAATGATGCAAGAGAGGTGGAAGCAATTGGAGTTTTAGATTCTTCACTACATGTTGAAGATCCAAGTGGCACGCAATAGCAAGAAGTTGCAAAAGGAAGCTGAAAAATTCAGTTATAAACAAAAGGAGATGGAAGGAAGAATATTTGCCAAGTTGAATTTAGTTGGAGTCAAAAATTAGTAAGAAGAAGTGGTTAAAGATTGAAAACAATTGAAGATTCGTGACCATCAATTGAATATCCAAGGAAGTACATGTGCCAAGTTGAATTCAGCTGAGAAGCAAAAGAAATCTGCAACAAAAGAAGAAAAGAATGGCACGCAAGTGAGAAAACAATTTGTGCCAAAGAAAAAAAGAAAAATTTGTGAAGTGTGGTCAGAATTGTTTGAATTGCAGTTTTTCTTTGCTAGGGAGCTGTTCGACCACTCAGTGGAAGTCTGAAATGCAGCTATGTGGAATCAGGATGTCTGAATTAAAGTGGAGTGAAGACTGATCAAAAGCAAAAAAAAAACTGAGATTGCAAAATCTGAACTGCATTGCAGCAGAACTGCAAAGTCTGAGCTTGTAACCTGCCAAACCTTGACGTGGAGCTACTGAATTAAACAATCTCAATGCAACGACCACCTTGTTTAGTCTGAAATGAATGTTGAAATCAAGGAAGCAAAGAAAAAAATTCTGTTCCGAAAAAAAAAGAAAAAAAAGCTGAAATCAAGGAAGTTTGTGTCACAAGTGGCTTGGATTAAGAATGGGAAAGTGGAATTATGGAAGTAAGATCAGCCACACTCAGTGGAAGCAGAATTGCAGCTGTATAAAATCAGGAAGTCTGAGTAAAGTCTGAACAAAAGCTGAAAAGAAGCTGAAAAACTGCTGAAAATCAGGGAGTTTTGAATCTGATCTTGCTGAGTGGTTTTCAATTGAACTAAACTTCTTGGGAGCCGATTTTAAACTGCTGAATGAAAGAAACATGGCTGGAATTTGAATTCAAAGGCTGATCTGAATGAAAAAAAAATCTGCAGCTGCCTCTAATGAAGTCAAAAGTGCTGATCTAAATTGAGACTAATGCAAGGGTTGCTGAGCTGATTTCAGTATCCTTTGAAATTGCAGCTGTGTTGGTCAGTTTACTTTGGAACTGCAGCTGGGCAAATCTGAAACTTAAGCAGTCTTTGCACAGTTTCGTATCAATCCAAAACTGAACTTGGTTTTCTTAATTCAGCAAGGCATAGCTGAGGTTGAACAGAATTGGCCGAATGTTTTTAGCTGAATTCAACTTCTTGGGGAGCAAATTTCAGTGAAGGTAAGTGGATGAAATCAGAACATAAAGAAGAGCAGGAAATGGAATGAAGTTGGCTAAAATTGAACTTGTTGAGCAGAATTTTCGAGTGGAACACTTTAAGTGCTCAACTACTTCTAGATGCCAACTGATATGAAGGAATTATAGTTTTGCAAGATCTGATATGCTCCATTAGAAGACTTGAGAGCAGAGAAGAAAAAAAATAAAAGAAGAAAAAAAATCAGAAAAGAGAAGAAAGAAACAAAGTTGGCACGCAAGGTGGAAGTTGGCACATTGAGATCAATAGGGTTTTCTTCATCCAAAGCGAAGGAATTAGTCAAATTGGACTTCACCACACTTTTTATAGCATTAGAGGACTGTAAAGAGAAGCAAAGAGTATCAAAAATATCCTTGAGCATTCAAGTCTCCCACTTTATCAATTTTCCCATTTTCTTGGCTTTTACTCTATTTCTTACCATTCTCTATGTTTTTCACTTGTTTTTGTAGATGTTGATCTTAATAATGAATAATGGTGGAGTGTAGACAATAAGCAAGCCTATGGTAGTGCAAGAAGCATATGTGTTTGAGTGAGCTCCACTTCCATCATCAACTTAGAACTCAAGGAGAGAGCCACCAAAAATTTCCTTTGAAAGGCTAGTAAGTTGAATTCATCTCAATGAATCGTGATGGATTAAAAGGCTAAGTTGTTGATTTAAGGACGAGATACTAATCCATAGAGCTTAGATTTTTGAGAATTGACCACCTTAGGTAATTTCTTTTCATTTGTTTCTAATTATGCTTTAGAAAACCTAAGGGATACATACTTAGTGGTTTCGCGAGACGCTCAAGCTTAAGTGTGGGGGAGTTGATAAGTACCATTTTATTGATTATTTTAGTTGCTAAAATCCATGTTTGACCCATATTTTACTTGCTTAATTATGAATTTACCCTGGGTTTTAGAACTTACTTCTATTTTGGACTTAATTGCAAATCTGCACATATTTGGATTATTTGGCCACTAAATTTTTGATCTATTTTTGTAGGCATGAAAGGTTCATGGACCTAGGGCATACTGGGTCAAACTTGAGTCGGAAGTGGACCCGGATCGAGTTATCAAGCTTCGGATTAATCTGGGCCGTTCGATTCAAAAGCGGCAAGATCTGAGCCATCTGGGACCATCTAAGGCAATCCGAGCTAGGGTTAGGGTTGATCAAGTACTCTGATCAAGATCTGAAGGTCTCATCCTAATCAGAGATTATCCCACCGTTGGATCAAGCCAAGAGGGTTCTAGATCATCCATTCAAAGATTAGGTTGATCTAGACCGTCCGTTGCACATCTGGAGGATCCGAGCTACCACGAGGCAGATCCTGACCCTTGATCAACATCATCAAAGTTTGGCTCAGATCGGATGAAGATCGGCCGTTGGATTTCCTCAAATTGATCTGAGCCGTCCAATGCTAAGTACTTAATCAAATTCTCCACAGCCTTCAGCCCTGTCGCGTCTTCGCCGGAAGCAGTCATTCTCTTTCGTTGTTCTTCATCTTCTTCAGCTTTTTCTTCAATCCGTTGGCGCGACCACTCGAATTCCTTTCTTAGATCAAGTGCTAGGTCATGGGGAAGACCATCGGTGAAGTTTCCAGTTCGGAATTGCCCTAGAAACAGAGCTGTTGAGAGGTTTCCGCAGTTCTGTCCATTTGCTACCTTTGGATCGGTTGTGCTCCAATTCCTTCGACCTGAGCTATCTAGAGGGGTTCCCTAGATTGCTTGGATCATCATCAACTCACCTTCACACGCGGACGCAGCTGAATTGAAGATTTCGGATGGAAATTTCAGAATGAAGCAATCTGAGCTGTATTCAATCGTAGATGGAGTTTTCCCTATGGTTTGCTGAGCTTACGGGTCCGAGGCTCTCCCTTGCGTGACGAACAAGGAGTACCTGAGCTCGGAAAGGGATCGAGGAGTAGTTCTTTAGTTTAATTTTAGTTTTAACTGTAGTTTGAATTTCTGTCGCAACCCTGTTTCTGAAAGTCTTGTATCAGCTGTTTGAGTTTGTTTCCTGAATTGTTTAGCTTAATTAGGTTTTGAATTTTCAAGTTAAATAGTTTAGTGAACTTGTTAGTGATCAATTGACTTTAATTTCAGTATATTTCTCTGCTAATTGCTTGCGTGCCAATTACATTGTTGCGTGCCATTTTGTGTAGTTGCGTGCCAAGTTCCCTTCTGCATATCAGTGGTTTTAGTCCCATTTCATTAGTTTTTGTCAAGTAATTGTTAGCTTTTTTTAATGCTTCCTTGAACCTAGATTAGTGACTTGAATTTAGTTTGCATTTGCTAGCTTAGCCTTTGATCCATTGCGGCAAAAATTCTGTAGTCAATCCCTTAAATTCTGCACTTTTCATTTCTGCACTTTCCATTTCTGAAATTGAGTTGATTCTGCACATCGGTTTGGAGCTTTGGAATTGTTGTTTTACATTCAATAACTACTGAACTTTGCATATAACCGACTGCTTCAAGATTATCAGCTTTACATCAGTTTACAGGGTTGCAAATAGCATCATTTTCAGCACATTGTTTTCCTTGTTTGCGTGCCAAATTGGATGAGTTCTTGCACTTTGTATCAATAGAAGCTTTGGCATAGTTTGGTATCAAGTTAGCCACACTTTTTAGGTTGTTTTGGAGTTTGAAATCAGTTAGTGCTATTTTTAGTTGTTTCGGAATTTTCTCATCATGTATGCATCGGTTTTCTTCTAAGTTTTGTAGCTAGCTTTTATTTGCTTGTTTTGAGTTTAATTAGGTTTGAAGTTCTTACATTAGTTCAACTGAAAATTCAGCCATTGTTTCTTATTCCTTGTTTAGCATTTAGTTGCATTTGAATGCAATTTTGCTCTTCCAAATTTAGTTAAGTTCCCCTTGGTTGATCCGGTTTCTTTTTGATTGAGTTATCACTTGCTATTGTTCGTTTAGTTCATTAGATTAGTTCCTTTATTTTTATTGCACTCTCATTTCTGCATTGCAAACAACCCCAGATTTTATTTGAAACCCAAAAACATCAACGACACATAAACCCAAGTTAGAATCGAACAATTTCAACTAGCCCTAGGAAAAATACGACCTGTGGCCCCTTTACTACATTTTCCTATTTTGATTGCAAAAAGGGTTTCCAGCATTTATACATATCCAAATTTGAGACCCACATTCGTGACACCTATTTTGGGTCCATCAGGCAGCACGCCTTGCCTCTATCGCGCCGGCACCAGTCGACGAGGAGATCTCCTGGTCCGACTCTGAGGATTGTTAGTGATATCAGAGAAGTGTCCTAAGGCAATCGCCTTATGATTGTAATCATTTATTTTAATAAATGAATATTCACTATTTGAGTATACATGTTTGTGTATTTGATTGAGATCTTAAACTCATTTACTGAATATCCGCAATATAATTCACAGCATGAGAGAATTTGTGATGAATTCACAACTAGTGATTATCTCTACATGTGCAATTGTGAAGTATTGAAATTGTCCCTAGTCGATGAATTGATAAATACAGACACTATCAATTCTGTTGAGACTAGCATGGGTTATTCTCTAATCAGCTGATTCTCACTGGCTGGTGACATTGAGATGTCCAGAGATAAACATGAATGCTAGTTAAGGGAACTAGTTCATTGGAGTGACTGGCTATAAAACTTCATATGGTAGTCTACATATAGATATGTCAGTGAAGTTCTTACTGCAGCTTAAGTGCGATGTTCCTTTGACTTGCGGTGTTCAAGTCATCTTGGTCATGGAGACTTATACTTTGACATCTTAAGCAAGCATCTCCAAGGAGGTGTGGACCCAGGATGATTGGGTATAAGCCGAAGTGCCCGAAGATGTTTGAACAACCTACAAAGGATTCGCCACTCCTTGCGAGGAGATGTATACCCGAGGCCTATCGTCGGATTGTTACTCGAAGCCTCTGGCCAAAGCATGACATGTTCAGAGTATGAATCTCTTAAATACATGAGAGTAATTAGAATCCGTAGGACGAGAAAACGTTACTTGGGCTAGGTGTGACGTAGTCAGCCTAGTGGGGACTGACACACATAGACCATGTCCTGAACCAAGTGGGTATAAGATGGTGAAGGGAATGGGGCACGATTCATTATAGCTGCTGAAGGGTTTCAGAATTGTTTCTGAGGTCAACCGTTGATCTTTCGATTAATTGGGGATCATGATGTACTACTAGGTGCCACTCATGATCATTCTATAATTGATTAATTATAGACGGCCAACATAAATCGAAAGTCTATTTAGTCACACGCACTACGAGTAATCTGAGGGATTTAAAACGAGTTAAAAATTGGATTTTCCAATCAAGAGAGATTAGGTTTGGTTGAGCCAAACGATAAGTCGAATCTGAATTTTTCAGAGACGCATCGAAAGCGTAAAATGGCTAAGTCTTTTGAAGACTTAATAGATAAATTAAATAAGTTTAATTCATTGGGGCGTGGCTTGGATGGGCCGGCCAAAGAGGGCCTCCATCCTCTTTGCTTGGCCGGCCACAACAAAGGGAGAGAACCAAGTTTTTAGATCAATTTATAAAATAAACCAAGTGTGGTTTGTTTTATAATAAACCAAGTGTGGTTTGTTTTATAATAAACCAAGTTTGGTTTATTTCTTCATGGAAATTAAAATGAACCATGGATTGGTTTATTTTATAAAATCAATCATGGATTGATTTACCATGATAAGGAAATTTATTCCATACGAGAGAAGAGATTTGATTGATTTTTATCATGAATTAAAATATGATTTTAACCATGATATAAAATCAAACTTGGCATGATGGAATAAGTTATTCCATATTTGAGAGGTTTGATGGTTGAGAGACTACTATATATAAAGGACCCAAGGCAAGGCTTGAAAAATAATGGAATAGATGAAGGCATAGGCTCTCTCCCTCTCTTTCTCTCCTTCTCTTCTCCCCTTCTTGCTGTGCGCCAACCAGCCCCAAGAAGGAGCACTAGCCGGCCGCCCCTGCCCTTTCCCTGCCGACCACCACCTGCTGTCGGAGAAGGAAGCTCCGGAATCTCTTGGCCGGAAGAAGGTGCTGCCGGAATTAGAATTTGCCGCAAGGATCTTTTTGCCTCAAGCCTCTTCTTTTGCTTCGCCGGAATTTTGATTCCGGGCATCCTTTTGTGGTTAGTCTTCCGACTTCTCTCTTGGTTTTTCTTGTCGCTTTCTCGGAGAATCTAGTAGTTCTCGAAACACAAAACTCGTGGCTTTGCGAAGTCATCCTGAAGATACTCGGCGTGGACGCGAATAGAGGCGGAGCTTCCAAGGGACGCTTACGGTTGGATCTCGTCCCTTCCTTCGAGTTACGCGAGGTAATACGTAAATTAGTTTACGTTTCTGCAAAATTTTAAATATATGATCTTGTCTACACAAGATAAAATTGCATGCTTAGATGTGTGGTTAAATAATTGAGAAATTATTTATGATAAACCTTCCGCTGCACGTAATTAATTTTAAAATTACGAACCCGCATCCATGTCAACATGCACCCAGTCCCAACAGTGGTATCAGAGCGAGGTTTGTGTTCGACATAATCATATAATTATTTTTACGGAAAGCTTTGTCATGATCTCAATTTTGGAAAATTTTCCAATTGTGGAAACTTTCCAATTATGGTAAATTTTCGATTTAGGAATTTCAAAGTTTGGAAATCCTCATGAAATTTCGCAAACTTTTGAAATATCTCTGTTTCTGAAATTTTATGATAATTGTGAAAAACTTACCATTTTTTTGGAAACTTTCCAATTTTAGAAATTTCCCATTTTGAAAAATTTCCAATTTGGAAATACGTAAGTTTTCTTTGTACCAGAAACTTACAATTATTCTAAAAACCTTTTATTTTCGGAAACTTTCCATTTATGGAAAGCTCGCAATTTTGGACACTTTCTTTCAAGAAAGTCTAGACAAATTATGGGAATATTAATTGACATTTAAATTCATAATTGAAAATTAAATTATTTACAAAATTCTTTATTTTGGATTAAGCCTCAGGGAGCCGTCCAATTTAAAGTTAGTTGTTATAATTAAATTTCCTAAATTGGATTTAAGCTGTCAAATGTTTAATTTGGATTGAGCCTCGGGGAGCCGTCCAAATTAAGTTATTGATATTAATTTTCCATAAATAAAATATGTGATCAAATCTTGGAAATTTTTGAGGTGATTCTCAAATGATAATTTCCTTATTTGATTTATGAGGTGATGCTCTTACATATTATTGTATCCAAAATTAATTAGAAAAATTATTTCTTATAGAGTATATTTCCTTAAATAAGATTTTTATGAACGGCTTGAGGGCCGAGGTGATCAGCCTTCAAGACCTGCTGACTCATTCAGAGGAGCAACTGGAGACCTCCAAGGCGCAGATCGTCGCGGCCGATGCAGCAGTGGCACAAGCGCACCTCTAAGTCGCCCAGGCTGAGCACACGGAGCGCCGGGCTTGGAGGATCAAGGATCGGTTGCAAGAGGAGCTTTAGAAGACTCAGGACGAGCTTCAGGAGGTGACTCAGGCGACCGAGCCCCTGCGCTCGCAACTAGCAGCCAAGGAGGAGGAGATCAGCTCACTGAAGGGCCAGTTGGCCAGTCAGGAGACCGAGCTGTGTGGCCAAGCCGAGGAGCTGGGTCAGCTACGTGAGCCGACGGCCTGGGAGATAGGTCATGCGGAGCTGGAGGAGCTGCGGGCGTACAAGTCTGAGGAAGCGACTCGGTGGGACGCCCGGCGGGTGGAATATGTCAACTCTGCGGAGTTCACTTAGCAAGTGTCCGAGCGGCTCAGAGCCATGTTAAGACACCAACAGTCCAACTTCTTTGAGCAGCTTAGGCAGGGCAGGCACATCGACCCCGACCTGCCCTCTACCGTAGTTAAGTTCACGGGCATGCCTCAGGATATGCCTGAGGCGGTCTACCGACCCTTTAGATAAGGGTCGGGCTTGTGTCTTTTTTCTTCTCTCTGGTAGGGGCGGCTTGCCCCAAATTTTGTACCGAATTTCCTTTTAATGCAAATCTTTTTTCGTTCATGCTCCTTTGATTATTTTTGCTTCTGAGTGTTGCCGACTCGGGCGATTGAGAGTGAGTTGGTAGAGAGAATAACCGATCAGCGCGGTTTCGCAGGTGACTTGGTTAGACACTAGAGCGCGTGGGCATCTAAGTGTTGGCCACTCGGGAAAAGTGGCAAAGAGGCTAGTGACTGGCCCTAAGCCGAGTATGTAAAACCGCACAGCTCGGGAAGTTCAGGGCAGAGCCCTTAGGTCGGTCTGATCATGGGTCGCCACACACGCATCCTAGGAGTTAAGCCAAGGAGATGGCGAGAGTCGGGAGATTTAGTCGGCTTGGATCCAGGGAGCATGGGCTGCCACGCGTCGACTGGGGGTCGAGCCAAGAGGTGTGTGGGAGCCTGCCCACTTGCGATTCACTGAGTCTGGATCAGGCCAGCTTTTCCCGCCCCAGTCGCCTGGCTAGTGGGTTGGTGTCTTTTCTCCTGTCCCGTTTGTCTTATTTGTGATAGGCGCCACTTCGTATCTCTCCTCATGATTGTCGCATTAATTAGCGAAGCCACGCGTCTCTCGGTAAGCGGCTCCTTGGGTGCCGAAGCGTCTGTCACCGATTACCGGTACCTCGGGCGGCGAAGCGTCTACCGCCGGGAATGTACGCGCATTCAATCGAGCCTCGGGACCCGTCGCGGCTTTAATCGGAGGGCTCTGATTCAATTCTGTCTCATTCTCAAGTTTTCTTCAAACGGTTAGGATAGGCCAGTGCCCTCTATATATAGGCGCTTTGGCCGCAACTCCTATCGTCGCCTTTTCTCTTCCAGTGCCCCTTTGCTGCCTTCGTCTGCTCTGCTAGGGTTCCGGTGACGCCCGCGGACGTTATGTTCTCCGATCATCTTCTCCGGCAACTCTCCCAACTTTCTAAGACTAGGAAGATGTTGGCTGCTGCCTTAGCGGAGGGTTTTCTCCAGGATGACGCCGAACTCGCTACTCAGGTCAGCGAACCTTCGGCAACCGGGGACTCCGCTCCTCCTGTGGCGCCTACCACTGATGTGCCTTCTTCGGGCATTGGGGAGGTCCCGACCGGAGAGGTGTCAGCTTCCGATCTTGAGGTCATAGACGTGGAGAATCAACCACTGGAGACCAGGCGTCAAAGGGCGCGGTTGGCTGACCCCTCGCCCCCCTTCGGGACTACCACCAGCCCTCGCTCCGTGAAGAGGACCATATTCGCACTTCCTACGGTGATCTCTTCGTCGGCTGCTCCTGTCCTGCCCGTGTCTGCGCCCATCGCTTCGGCAGCCTCTGTTCAAGGGGCCACTCTTCCTACGCCCCCTCCGACCCAGGCTAGTACCTTGGGCGTACGGACCGATAGGCCTCCCCCTCCTCTTCCTGAGGGAGCTACGGGCCCTCGTCCCTTGCATCTAGTCCTGTCGTCTCAGGTCGACCCTAGCACGGCCTATGAGACTTTTGTCACCGCGCCGCACGAGTTGGCCCGAGTAGTCCACTTGTATGGTCCGCTTAGCGACCAGTTGCATCAAGGCCTTCGAGAGTCCGACTACCAGGACCCGATCAGCAGAGCTAACACCTTTCTATTGGGGGCCAGTCAGGTACGTTTCATTAATGGCTCGCGCTTCTTCTTTTGCGCACCTTTTTTTCCCTAAGCTTACTATTTGTTTTCTCTTTTTCTACAGATCTTCGGCTCAGTCTATGACATAGTCGCTTGTTTTATAAGTCAGGCTCGGGCCCTGCGACAGGCCGAGTCTCGAGTGGAGAGACTGGAGGCTCAGCTCTGCCATGCGCAGCTGAGGTCCAGCGAGGAAGCCCTGAATAGTCTATGGGCCGAGAACTTGGCCCTTCAAGATCGTACAGCTCACGCGGATGCGCACCTGGTGGAGCTTCGGGCGGAACTGAACTCAGCCAATGAGGCGGTTGTCCAGGCGCGACGCCAAATCGCTTGCCTGGAATATACGGAACGCAAGGCCCGGAACCTTGAGCACCAGACTTAGGCAGAGCTAGCCAAGGTCAAGGCGAAGCTCCAGGAGATGTGCCAGTCAGCCGCTACGCTACACGCTGATCTGACGGTCAAGGAGGAGGAGCTGAACACTCGCTCGAGAGACCTAGCACTGCTCAGGAGGCAGTACGCCATCCGGGAGTCGGAGCTGGAGACGGCCCGGAGGGAGTTAGAGGCAATCCGGGCTTATGCCGCCTCTCAGCAGTATGCCCGTAGGCTCTAAGCCTCTTAGTTCTGAGCGGTTGCTGGGGGGTTGCGTCCTTCCTGCTCTTTTCTTTTTCTGGTAGAGGCCAAATCTCGTTTTTGTAATAAGCCTTATTTTGAATGCGAACTTTTGTGTGTTTATACTTAAGTGTTGGGAGTTCGGGCGAGGACTCGACTCCGTACTTTCCGTTGTGAGGTCAGCTTGGGCGAGCTATCGACGGAGATGGCCCAAGTGCCTTGACCATGCTCAAGTGTCTGCTAAGGCATGGTCCCTGAGCGATGCAGTCACTTGAGTGCCTTAGTTGTTTGGGGATCAGCTTTTATGTGGGGGATATCGATCACCCTGCCGCTTGCTGAAGCCTAAGGTTACCCGCTCAGTTGAGAGTTGGTATGCTCGGTCGGGTCTTACCCAGGGAGCGTGGGTCGCCACGCGTCGACTGGGAGCCGAGCCGAGGGGTTCGTGGGAGCATGCCCACTTAGAACTCGCGAGAGCGAGGGTCTGGCTTCTCGGTCGGGGACATCCCAGGGAGCGTGGGTCGCCACGTGTCCGACTGGAGCCGAGCCGAGGGGTTCGTGGTATTGGGACCGGGTGCATGTTGACATGGATGCGGGTTCATAATTTCAAAATTAATTACGTGCAGCGGAAGGTTTAGTATAAATAATTTCTCTAAATCATTTAACCACACATCTAAGCATGCAATTTTATCTTGTGTAGACATGATCATATATTTAAAATTTTACAGAAACATAAACTAATTTACGTATTACCTCGCGTAACTCGAAGGAAGGGACGAGATCCAACCGTAAGCGTCCATTGGAAGCTCCGCCTCTATTCGCGTCCACGCTGAGTATCTTCGGGATGACTTCGCAAAGCCACGAGTTTCGTGTTCTCGAGAATTACTAGATTCTCCGAGAACGCGACAAGAAAAACCAAGAGAGAAGTCGGAAGACTAACCACAAAAGGATGGCCGGAATCAAAATTCCAGCGAAGCAAAAGAAGAGGCTTGCGGTAAAAAGATTCTTGCGGCAAACTCTAGTTCCGGCAGCACCTTCTTCCGGCAGCAGGTGGTGGTCGGCAGCGAAAGGGCAGGGGCGGCCGGCTGGTGTTCCTTCTTGGGGCTGGTTGGCGCACGGCAAGAAGAGGAGAAGAGAAGGAGAGAAAGAGAGGGAGAGAGCCTATGCCTTCATCTCTATTATTATCATCCAAGCCTTGCCTTGGGTCCTTTATATAGTGGCCTCTCAACCATCAAGCCTCTCAAATATGGAATAACTTATTCCATCATGCCAAGTTTGATTTTATATCATGGTTAAAATCATATTTTAATTCATGATAAAAAATCAATCAAGTCTCTTCTCTCCTATAGAATAAATTTCCTTATCATGGTAAATCAACTCATGATTGATTTTATAAAATAAATCAATCCATGGTTCATTTTAATTTCCATGAAAAAAAAACCAAACCTTAGTTTATTATATAAAAATTTATATCATCCATAATTTTATAAAATAAACCACACTTGGTTTATTTTATAAATTGAACCAAAACTTGGTTCTCTCCCTTTGTTGTGGCCGACCAAGCAAAGAGGATGGAGGCCCTCTTTGGCCGGCCCATCCAAGCCAAGCCCCAATGAATTAAACTTATTTAATTCATCTATTAAGTCTTCAAAAGACTTAGCCATTTTACGCTTCCGATGCGTCTCTGAAAAATTCAGATTCGACTTATCGTTTGCCTCAACCAAACTTAATCTCTCTTGATTGGAAAATCCAATTTTCAACTCGTTTTAAATCCCTCAGATTACTCGTAGTGCGTGTGACTAAATAGGCTTTCGATTTATGTTGGCCGTCTATAATTAATCAATTATATAACGATCACGAGTGACACCTAGTAGTACATCATGATCCCCAATTAATCGAAAGATCAACGGTTGACCTCAGAAATAATTCTGAAACCCTTCAGCAGCTATAATGAATCATGCCCCATTCCCTTCACTATCTTATACCCACTTGGTTCAGGACATGGTCTATGTGTGTCAGTCCCCACTAGGCTGACTACGTCACATCTGACCCAAGTAACGTTTTCTCGTCCTACGGATTCTAATTACTCTCATGTATTTAAAAGATTCATACTCTGAACATGTCATGCTTTGGCCAGAGGCTTCGAGTAGCAATCCGACGATAGGCCTCGGGTATACATCTCCTCGCAAGGAGTGGTGAATCCTTTGTAGGTTGTTCAAACATCTTCGGGTACTTCGGCTTATACCCAATCATCTTGGGTCCACACCTCCTTGGAGATGCTTGCTTAAGATGTCAAAGTATAAGTCTCCATGACCAAGATGACTTGAACACCGCAAGTCAAAAGAACATCGCACTTAAGCTGCAGTAAGAACTTCACTGACATATCTATATGTAGACTACCATATGAAGTTTTACAGCCAGTCACTCCAATGAACTAGTTCCCTTAACTAGCATTCATGTTTATCTCCGGACATCTCAATGTCACCAGCCAGTGAGAATCAGCTGATTAGAGAATAACTCATGCTAGTCTCAACAGAATTGATAGTGTCCGTATTTATCAATTCATCGACTAGGGACAATTTCAATACTTCACAATTGCACATGTAGAGATAATCACTAGTTGTGAATTCATCACAAATTCTCTCATGCTGTGAATTGTATTGCGGACATTCAGTAAATGAGTTTAAGATCTCAATCAAATACACAAACATGTATACTCAAATAGTGAATATTCATTTATTAAAATAAATGATTACAATCATAAGGCGATTGCCTTAGGACACTTCTCTCATATCACTAACAAGGTCCTCCTATGGTCAAGTCAGTATCCACAGGCAGTATAATAGAGCGAAGGAAATGCAGGAGAGTAAAATAGAGTGTTGTTGCGCATACCTGCGGAATGAGGAGGGGAGGGACTTATATAGTCGGGGGAGCTGACAACCCTTGTCCGTGTTGATGAGACAGGGTGTGGTGCTTGTCAGCTCCTAGGAGAGCACCTAAAGCTACCGTGGCATGACGCGGGGTGCTTGAATGGTACAACCGTACCGAGTCTGTGGGATAACCGCGAGGTGTGTCATAAATGGGTAAGGCGTGTATTACCCCGACGTCATAATCGTACCCCGGATGTACTGATGTAGGGCGGCGTAGGGGAGAGCTGGTCCGGAGATCGAGTGCCGAGCGCCGATCGGCGAGTCCGAGTGTTATGGACCGGGTCGGGTCATGTCCAGGGAGCGTGGGCCGCCACGCGTCCGACTAAGAGTTGAAAGATATGAGATACACCCTGAGTCGGGGGTTTGCTGAGCTATGTTGGTCTTGTCAGGTTTTGGGTCTGTAAGTTATCCGGTCGATGGAGTGCTAAGGATAGAATTGCCCGACCCGGACCTGGGTTGGGAAAACGGATTTGGGGGACTAAATTAGGGGGTGCTCAAGCTCGACTCGCCCGAGCCCGCTCAGGGTCAGTCGGGTAATACTTTGGGGAGGGTTCCTGGTTCGGGAATTCTCTGGATGAGGCCTTCGTCGGCCCTCTACTATGTCTTCGTGGCGCCAGGCTAATTGACTGAGCTGACCGAGCTACCTATAAACAAGGCCGGGATCAGTTTAAATCCAGATTATTAGTAATCCGGTAACTATGATAATAATGTTCGTAGCAAGATTGCCCAACACTTTTTTCCTTTTCCCAGTAGACAAATCCTCACTTACAAAATTTCTTACAAAGAAACAATAAAACAAATAATAATAATACAACTAAAGATAAAACAAAGTGAGCAATGAACACGTTCTCCTTTTCTTAAGTCTTTCTGCCAACTTAGACGATCTCCCCTTATTCCTTTATTTATAACCTTTAAGTTGCCTTATGATTAAGTTTTATTCTTTAATCGTCTGCCCTAATCTACTCCTAGACAAATAGCAATTAATCTTACACAAGATAAATCTTTAGTTGATCGATTAAGCCTATCTCAATGGACCCGACTCTAAACATAATCCTTCTATCTGTGAGCAAAATATCTTCGCTCGACTCTTTAGTCGACCCAATATATAAATCGACTTGTCTTGACCCTAGTCAATTAGATCATCAACTCCAACGTAGGATGCCAACGAGCTAAATTGATCATTCGAAAAATATATATGATATTTGAATTTAAATTCAAAAAATATATATGATATTCGAATTCGATCGAGAGTTCAAAAATATCAATGATTTTGGCTAGAGTTCGATTCAAAATAAAATTCGTGCTCAAATTCGATTCGAATTGTTCAATTCTTAATTTGAATAGAATCAAACTAAAATTTGAAATGCCTTAAATTCGAATTCGATTTGAATTATTCAAATTTTAATTTAAACATATTTAAAATAAAATTATATAAAATAATCAAATTTCGATTCGAATTTGGTTTGTAAATAATTGAATAAAATATTACAGGTTTGAATTCGGCTCAAAAAATAATCGAACATATTCGAGTTCGGCTAGAATTCGATAATTTCGATTACGAATCAAATATTTTCGAACCAGCCTGAAAAACATACGAATATGTTCGATTTGTTTGCACCCTACTCCAACCCCAAAATATTCATTTCTTTATCGAATATTTCGGCTAAATCAAAGTCTATTCAAAAACTTAAAGTACAAATCACTCACAAACTCTCACAACTCACTTAGAGTTTACCTTAGATGCTCATCTCTGAATCTTCCTTGTCCATCACAAGGCCTCACTTATAGATCATCCTCATTTATCAAGGAAGCCTCACCTTTGCCACAAAGTCGAGATGTTTTGCCGCTAGATCTCCCTTGTTTACTAGGAGTCTCCCACCATGCCTTCCAACGTGAAGCCCTACCGCGAGACGACGACGAAGCCCTCTTCGTGCTAGTTCGATCGGCTCATAAGTCCCATGCGAAAAAGACCAAACAATCAATGGAGGCGCAATGAAAAATGATGACTTAAGTGCTAAGGAAGTGGCCAAAGACAATGAAAGTAAGCAAAGAGAGAGAATCTCCCATTTGTTATCCCTTGGCCCACACAATCAAAAGATTCATGGGAATGGATCATGAGCAAAAGAATGAGGATAGTGGCAATGCCATTTATTTACAAAAGCAATTCAATTCAAGTTGTTTTTTTTGGGTCCCATTGGCTTAAGTTTGGCACATGCAAGACATCTTGGAGCATATTATTGGAGAATTTTGCTTTTTCAAACCTGTGCTAATGGTTGAGTCTACTTGGTTTTGTTAGTCAACATCAATATTCAATGGTGATTAATTGTGGAATGATTATTTTGTTTTTACAGAATTTTTTTATTAATTATCAGAGTAAATATGAAAGTATTTAGATGATCCATCAATTCAATATTTTTAGATCACTAATCCATTAAGAAAAATCTATACATTCAATAATCTTGGTCAATCATCATTTAAAAAATTTTTCCGTTAATTCGTTAAACTAAGACTCAATCTTTAAATATCTAAAAAATTAAGAAGATACTTTACTGCTACATTATTATTTCGGAAATAATAGTTGAGCATACTTATATTTTAGGATGTTTTTGCATTAAAAAGACAATTGAATATATGAAACTCTTATCAATACTAGATCTCAAGATGAATTTATTGTATATAGTTTAATGTTACATAGTATTTTAAAAGACTATTTCTTCAATGACCATTAATTAAAAAATAATTTAAAAATATATTAAAAAAATAAATTTATTGATAATTTATTAAATCATACGTTAAAATTTAAAAAATACCTAAAATCTATCTGTGACATTGATATTTATTGAATGCTGCATTTAAAATGCCCCCAAATCACCATAAAAATTATAATTTTTAGTGATTTTATTAAACACACTTTTTTAATCCAAAAACACTTAAGGTCCTAAAGATTTATGATTGCAAAAGGACCATTAAACATTTTAAGTAAAAAGTCTTTCATTATTTTAATAAACTTTAAATATGGACAGATTTAGAGGATAATGCAACATTTAGTTGCTTTAAAAATCTCAATATCTTAAAAATATAGATGAATATAAACAGAGGACAATTATGTTCACCAAACAGAATCTATACTTTTAAAACTAAGTGGCTGAGTAAATAATTAAAATTTTAATATTTTTTAAACATGATTCAATTTGATTCGGCAACAACAAACCATTACAGCCCTTTGGAATATGGTCTGATGATAAGCGGTAAGACGATTATTCATATAATCAGGGTTTGATTCTCACACGTTTTATAGGATGGACTGATAATTAATATATAAATATTATTATCAAAAAATCTGAGGTCAAATCTTAACAAAGTTAATATATTCATCCTTCCCACGCGCTAGCCATAACATCCGGACTAATAACCCTGATGATTTATCTCCTCCATGTTTACCTGAGACGGATTAGTGGGGGCATTAAAGATGAACGATTCATCTTTTACCATCAAGGTTTGATTCTCACACACAGTGTTTGAATAATTGAGGATACTGAGTCATTACATTATGATTTATCTGTATTTCTTGAATTTATTTGATGATAAATCTATATGCCAGATTGTCTATCTTCAAAATTAATAAGATAATAAGGATGAATATTTGATTATATATATAAAAAAATCATTGCAGTATACTTATAATGGCAGAGAAATATTTTTAAAAATAAATATATCATTTAATAAACATCCAATTTTGTACCTGTTTTGAGTAATTTTTAAATCTGAGTGGGTGATTTGTTAAATGCGCCAAAATTTTCCATGAATAAAATAAAATAAATCTGAGGATTCAAATAAAAACATTTCCTTTTTCCGCCCTTTTTCTTCTTCCTTCCCCATCCCTTGCGACAATAACAGCGTTAAGAAATCAAAAGCAAAAGCAAAAGCAAACGCAAAAGCGCTCCACCCTCCAAAAGCAGCAGCAGACGACGCATATCCTTCTCGATTCACCTCCTCTATATCTACCTCCTCGGATCTGCATCCATGGGGATCGATCTCAGTCGGAATCCATCAGCAGCTCCTTCCTTCTCCTGCGACTTGGCATGGCGGACGAGATCGTGCCCGCCGAGGGGCCGTCCTACCGTCCGCCGAGGAGCCGATTGAGGTCGCTCGCCGACTACGCGCCGGAGCCTTTCGACAGCGAGAAGATCCCTCCCACTCTCGTCTCCGAGGTGCGCCGCTTCCTCCGAGTGGCCAACCAGATCGAGGCCGAATCCCCCCGCGTCGCGTACCTTTGTAAGCAACAGATACCTTCTTTCTTCCGCCTCCATGATTTGCAAAAATAAATGGAAAATTGACATTGGAACTTCCATAACAGGTCGATTTCATGCTTTTGAAAAGGCACACAATCTGGATCCCAAATCAAGCGGTCGGGGTGTCCGACAGTTCAAAACTGCACTTCTTCAGAGACTTGAGCAGGTTCTTAAAATTTGCAGGAAAATGATTCAGTTGCTTATAGTTTTCTCTAAATTTAGTTATCATAAATCGATCTAACGCTAGCTGGTGACGATCCCTGGAAAGCTCACTCTAATAAATTGCGAAAGAATCTTTAGATTTACAAAAATAATTTAGTCTCCTATTTCTTTCCCTTTTTTTGCTATACGACTAACTCAGGTTCATTCTCTTTGAAATGTAACTGCATTTGTATTACTGATGGAGGCACTGGAGTTTTTGCACCAAATCAACTTCCTTCAAGACTTAACCTATCTCCCTTTTCCAAAGAGACTTTGTGTTGGATACAAGTGAATGGAAAGGAAGGTGGAGAGGAAATAGACTCCATTGTGAATGAGACTTTAGTTCCACATTAGGAGTTTTAAGGCATATTGGTTAGTTTAAATTTTTCACAAGCATGTTAGTTGTGAACAAATACATGGGGAGAGACTCTCTCTCACGTGTAGGTGCGCAGGAGGTGTGTGTGTAAATCTAGGGCCCGAATTTGTACTGAACCAAGTTGATTCGTGTGCGTGGGCGACTTGCGCGCGTCGAATGCCCGACCGGTTGGGGCAAAATTTGTCCAAGGGAATAAACCAACATTAATGCAAAATCAGTAACCTCTGGATGGTTAATTAGCAGTAAATGACGTTAATTCGGTCATTAATTACTGCATGAGTCTAAGCCCTAGGGCAAAAGAGATAGGAAGAGCAACAATTGTCTTCCACCTCGTTCCCAAGTCTCCATGTGTTCCCCACTCGGTCGATTACCTGTGGTAGCAATTGAGTACTTCTTCAGTTCACCACGAGCAACCAGTGCTTCGTTGTGCCTGTGGTCCCGCTGTTATATCCTGAGAAACAGACGTCCATCGGAATCTCTAAGTACATTTGGAGGAGGACAAATCTGTTTTAAGGAAACTGCATTACGCAGGTCTCAGCAACTCTTTCTCTTCCGTTCGGGAAGACCGGTTCGAGAAGTCCGGGTCGGAAAGTCTAGTTCGGGACAACCGGGTCGAGAAGTCCGGTTCGGGAAAAAACTGCTCGGGAATTCCAGCTCGGGAGGTTGCATTCTACGTACAAGGCAGCTCAGATCACTTAATAGCTAAGTTGAAATTATTTTTTGTAATTTCAATTTATTCTAAACTCTCCGAAAGGATCTCCAACACTTTGAAACCCCAGTCCACCTCTCCTTCCATTGAAGCATAGCTACTTAGGGCCAGTGTAGGTTGTTTCTGAAACCAAACTTGCTTTGTTGGTAGGAAAGCAATAAGAAAATTATCACAGATATTCAGTTTTGTAAGAATTTGGATGCTCGTGATCTATTCTTTGTCATAACAAGATGTCTGTCTTCGGTGTTATTGAGATTAGGCAAATTCCCGTCCTTTTGTTCAAAACAATTGGTCAAGGCGCTCGTATTAATGGATCTTTGGTATTGATCTGAAGCTATTTGATAAATTCACATTACATCAGTGGATATTTCGTTTCTTTTTCAAAATTTTCCAGCATTCTTCCTTTTTCAAGACGATCGTCACATTATTAGATTTTCTTGTGCATATTTTGAGGAACTGATGTCACTTTGTTTGCAATATTCTGAACTCTTTTTCCCCTTTAACTTGTTTCAATTTAAAAAATATGTATCTTTGGCTCTTCGTTTCAGGATGAAAAAATCACCAAAGTTTTTAGGAAGAAGAGAAGTGATGCTTGGGAATTGAGATCTTTCTACAATACGTATGAATATATATAATTATTGTTGAGTGTTGACTAAAAAGATCACCATGCTCAGTGAATTTTCTATGTTGTATCTTGTTTGTTAATATCTTTCTAATTTTCAATTAACTTTTTCATCACCAGGAAAAACATGAAAGCAGGTGAAGTTTCATCTGTGTTACATGAAGTGTTGAAGGCAGTCGCTGGCCCTGAGGTTTCAAGCTTTGCCCTTCATAAAACCTTAATACCTTAGCCTACACTAAACTAGAAAGAACACTCAGAATCTTTTTTCCCGTGTTAATTATACCTTACAAATTCACAGGTTCTGGCTGCCATTGACATTGATGAAAAGGTTGGCTCTTATGCTCCATATAATATTCTTCCAATTGATCCTGGAAGCGGACAGCAATCAATTATGCATCTTCCAGAGGTTAGATAGCAATTCAGTTTGAGGTTTGTTTTATATTCCATAACAATGAAAATTATTCAAAAGAATGAGATACCTATTTTCTAGTATTATTACCATATAGACATTTGATAAAAATGTCAAATTGTGAAGAGGGAAGGATAGAGAAATAATCTCTAACATGAATCATATTCAAGAGTGAAGATTCGATAAATTATAAATCATCCATCTCAAGTTTTGGAGGGATGACCAAGACAACAATGAATATGTAACATGCAGCAAGAAGTGCAGATAAACTCATGCCTGATACCAATTATCTGGTCTGTCTTTTAAACCTGAATAGAAACAAAAATAGTGTTAATTTAGAATCTAGTAAGTTTACTCAAACAATAGAATTAATGAAAATTAAGATATAACATAGATGACAAGGAAATATCTCAATGCCTTCACCATATCATTGTGACTCATTGATTATTATAACATTAGTATAATGTGCTGGTGAAATAAGTGCTCGAAAGAGAATTATGGGATGACAGACAAATACCTGTATATGTAAATGAGATGAATAGTTGAGATGGAACACTGACAGCTATCTTGAACCAAAGGAACCTTGAATACTCCTATGGTGGAACAACAGATGGAACTAGATTGAGGTATAACTAGAAATGAATAACAAGAAGGGACCTTGGCATGCAGAAATGGTCCATTGGATTGACCACATTGAGCTTCCTGTTGTCCTCCTTGAAAATTTGACACTGCTACTAGCACACCAATAATACAATTGGTCAAACAAAGGTTGAGATTCTACCTTCAGATTGTACTGGTGGCTGTTGCTGATTAACTGTTTTGGGCCAAAACCTAACAGCAATCCGGACACAGCAATCTGCCGGTAGAGAAAGCAGACTGTTGTTGAACAGAGTGTGTCACACCCCGAGGAGTCGTCCGTCCGATACTGACCAGACTGCCACTCCTCCGACCTAGCGGACAATTCAAACACCTAACCACTACGACAATTTCAACCGCTTGTATCGCAGCCTATAGGGCTGGAACAAACGTATGCATACAAAGAAAACGAAAACAACGTCAAAAGCTGCGTACCAGTACGACTTACAACAAAACAAAATGAAACAAGGCATCCATGACATACAAAAGTACAACTATACTGCCATGTAAATAACCCAACGGAACACGAATACAACAACGGAAACAAAATGACAAAATGAACAATAAGGTGGTACCAACATGTACCCCCATCAAAATACCAAGACAAACCTCGAGAATCGTCTCGAAAATACACGAGTTGGGATAGGCTGCCGGGCACTCCAGTCGATCATCCTGAAATAAAAACAAGGAGCTAACGGGGTGAGTACACAGTACTCAGCGGATATCTCAATATATACGCAGGATAATCTAAGCTAGCAACAGTGTAACAGACTAACGAAATAACACATGTACAGGCAGGGATAAGTATAACTGCAAGAGATAATAGGAAATGTAATACCAATGTAGCAGAGTCGTCAAAACCAGACATAAGAGTCTCCTGTAAGTGTATGTCAATTATATACAACATCCAAGTAAAGCAAACACAAGTAAGTGCAAAATATACGTTTACACAAGGTGCAATGACATGGTCACCCCTACCGTCGGTCAGACATCGTCACTTATGTACGGGAGGAAGCTGAGCGGAGCCACCCTCCGACATAGGGCTGTGACTGCCGTCCGTACCATACCATCACTGCTCCTGAGCGATCAGGTAGATGGAATGCTGTCGGTGTAACACCCCTACTCTATGACCTATCCTGGCGATATCTCTATCAGCCCCAGGCCATCTCTGGAGGATATTTATATCTGAGTGTTACCCCTACCCCATGTATATATGGGGGAGAGACCTCTCTCTCTCATCTCCTGGTATATGAACTACTCAAGGAGGGACATTTGCTTGCTACCACGCTCCGATTCACTAACCCATAAGTGCATGAGCGGAGCAGCACAGAGCACACTACCCAATACTCCGTCAACCACTAACCCATGAGTGACCGTATGGGTAGGTCAGTATGACTGTCGACCTGACTTACCCACAAAGGGGGCCCCTGATTGACAGTGATGCACAGTGCACGATGATGCATAACACTGGTAAAAAAACATCCACTATCTAGTCCACCTATATCAACATGATATGCAAGGATCGTAGAAAATGCACCATAACCTAAGTCCTAAAGGTATAGGTATCATATGCCAAGTCTAGCATAAACAGTATCAACAAGGCAAATAGAAGAGTTATATCACAATCTATTACTCTATTGCTAAACAAAGCATATATCGTGACTAATCTAAAAGAAGAGTCAGAGATACTCGCCTCTAATGTAGAAATCCCGAAGTGAAGATGACCCCGTCTAAAATAATATCTGCCGCAAGTGGAATCCAAATAGCCGAGTCAATGACCTGTACCACCATACATAGTTTTAGCTATCATAACAGATATTAACTTGCTAAAACTAACTAATCAATCGAATTAGAATTAATCCCAATTACTCCAAGTATAGGATTTAGGCTCACCCTAGGTTAACCAAATCCTAATCACAACTCCATCAAACTTCCAGCCAAAACAGAAACTCCACAAAACAACCGATCTAGCAAGAATCAAATTAATCTCAAGATTAATCAAAGACACATGCACAAACCACCTATTCTGAGATCAAAGAAACAGCAATAGTCCTACTCAGAGCAGCCACAAGGAATTCCCATAACTTGTTCCAAACTACCCGTCACCCACAACTGAAACCCAAGATCAGTTAATGCAACAAAACTGAGATTGAAATCCCATCGAATTCTCATCACCAGACCTCATGAAAGCTCAAGATCTCAAGAACAAAATGAAGGAATTAAACTCAAAACTAATATGAAACCATCATGAAGCAGATCAACAACCAACTCAACTTCCAGGCCAAATCACACCTCACTGCAGGGATGAAGCAACAAAATAGGCGACCTTCTATCGATTAACCTCACGACCTCCCATAAGAAAATACTTGTTGATCATGCCAATTTCTACAGCAACGCCATACTTAATCAAAGCTACTGCTCAAATCGAAAAACCTAATCAAACTTCAGATCAGAGCAAATCAACAAACACAAACCGCACAGATCCTGCCCAAAGGGACCGAAGCCACTCCACTGAACAGCATGAGCGAGAAACGAAACCACAACCCCTAGCAACTCCAAAACCGAATTCAAGATCAACCGTCCTTACCTGCCAAGATGCGTCGATCGAGTCCCCTGCCGTCGGTGAAGCTTGCGAGATGAGGGATCGCAGATGAGGATGTGCAGTGATCGCAAGGTAGGAGGTAGATCCCTGAGCAACGTGCGGAGTCGTGCCCTAAATCGCTGACCTTGTGCTCTGATCGGTGGGGTGAAATGAGGTCGTTGGAAGATGGAGTGGAGAAGAAGAAAGTGGCTTCAACGCTCACTCGATCGGGGGAAAGGCTTGCGCCGAGGAGGAAGGAAAAAGAGAAAAAGAAGCACATATGGAGATGGATCGAGGCTCGGCGTGCGCTCGCGAGAAGAAGAAGACGAAGGAGAAGGAAGAAAAATCGGGCTTAAGCTAGGTTTCGTGATTTGCCACCGAAAGAAAGGAAAATCACAAGCCTCCTAATTTTAGTTTTTTCTCAGCAGCGCCCCAAAATTTAGTTAATTCGCCTTTTAGCCCTCCAATTTTCCAAATGTTAACAGTGTGAACACAAGCCAAGCTATATCTTGAGGTCCAGATGATGATGCGGTTGTCCTATGTCGCTGGAACACGATTATGAGGAAGGAAGAAAATTCAAGGCGACAAATGAGCAGAATGCATGTGAGCAGGTTCCGGGTGTGACCCAAAAAGGACCTTTAACTTCGCCCGATGATGCGCAAAAGAAGGATACACGCGCAGAAGAGCTCATGGTGTCTGGGCGCTCCTAACAAAGGAGAGGCTTACACCAGGTTGCTGCTGTGGGCTTCTCGGCGACGGAGCTGACGAAAAGATGATGAACAGAACGTCGCGGGAGAGGGTTGGGTCGTTGGGAGAAAGTTACGAAGAGGAAGAAGGTGTGGACGGCTATGTACCTCTACATCTTACACGGGCGCTACAACTAACAACAATACATTTTGACTTCCAACACGTCAACCTTTAATCTAATGTCCTTTGCTCCTATTAGAATATATTTTAAACTTGTATATTTATATTATAGATTAAGGCTGCAGTTTCTGCTGTTCGTAATGTTCGAGGTCTTCCAATAGCAAAGGATTCTCAGGAGATGGGTGGCAGCAGAGATATACTAGAATGGCTCCAATGTTGGTTTGGCTTTCAGGTAGAATACTGACACAAGGTTTAGTTCGTGCATTATGTGGATAGTTTGAGGTTTCTTTTAAGTATTCTTACATCTTAATTCAACGATGTGCTGTAGCTTATAATGCTGATCTGTTTTCTAGAAAGGCAATGTAGCTAATCAGTGGGAACATCTTATCTTACTGCTTGCTAATATACATGGTAGGCTTAGTCCAAAGCCAACGTCCATGTTGAAGGTACCATCTTCTCAATCTAATGCAACTATTTTATTTTCGTGAACATGCATTTGTTACAATATTTATATATTTTCTCAGCTTGATGATAGAGCAGTACATGAACTTATGTTGAAAATATTTGAAAATTATCTGAAATGGTGTAAATTTTTAGGGCGACGAAGCAACATTTTGTAAGACATTCTGAATCCTCTCCTATTGAATTTCTTGACACCTAGATATTCATAAGCTTATTTTACTTGTGCTAACATTGTGTCTTCTACTTTCATGGTGCCCTCAGGTTGCCATCTGTGAAGCAGGAAGTACAACAATATAAATTGTTATATATTGCTCTTTATCTTCTTATATGGGGTGAAGCTGCTAACTTGCGGTTAATGCCAGAGTGCCTATGCTACATATTTCATCTGGTAAGATGATCCATACATCCCTTTTATTCATTTTGTATTTTGAAGTTCTAAAAGTGTTTCTAGATTCTCATTTGCAAGTCGTCCAAATTTCATGTAAATTCTTTCAGTTGTTCAATTTTCATGTTTTATAAATTTGGAGACAGAAAAATGTGAACATGAGAAAGTAGTCATAAACAACTAGGAATAGTGTGACAATATTAACATCACTCAGTTTTTGAAAATACATGGAGCAGAGCAATAGTATCTAGTACTTGGCCTTAATAAGTGTTAAATTGGACCAAATAAGTTCCTATTTCTTTACAAATCCGTTTGTTACTTTTATATGATTTTTAATTTATATTAGTTCATAAATTTTTCATTTCAGATGGCATATGATTTATACGGGGTGCTATCTGGTGCTATTGACTTGAATACTGGAGAGAAAGCTGTACCTGCATATAGAGGAGAGCATGAATCTTTTCTCAACAACGTAGTCACTCCTATTTACAAAGTCATATCTGAGGTTCACATATCTATTCTCATGTTCCTTGTTATTTACTCCTTTAATTATTCTTATATCTTCCTTATTATTTAAGGAAGCCATTAAAAGTAAAAATGGGAACGCTGATCATTCTACATGGAGAAACTATGATGATTTGAATGAATTTTTTTGGTAAGCAATATATGTTAAAGTTTTCATCCAGTGCATATAAGAGTGTCACGATAAACTGCTAATCCTATTTATTTCTCTCCTGCAGGTCTGTTGATTGTTTTAAGATCGGTTGGCCCATGCGTCTTGATAATGACTTTTTTTATACATCACATTTATCTACTCAAAATACCAATTCCAAGGTCTTGCAAAAGTTTCCACTTCACTTCTAACTTAGTGTTCAAGAGTTGCTTGCTCTACTTGGACAATTTGAAGTCTTACTACACAAAGACTATGTTCTAAATCGAGTTGTACGCCTTTTTTTTTTTATCATAAGTCGTTAAGATTTTATCAAATGCTATAGTTTTTTGCTTTCTGCTTTGTAGTTTGGAATATATAACATTAGTTTCTTTAATGGTAATTCCATGTATCATATCTTGAATAAAAAATATGCACTTTTATTCATATTCTACATCTTTACCTATCTGTCGGGCTAGCAACTATAATAGACAACAGTAAAAAAGTTTTATAGATATATTTTTTCTTGGAAGTACTTGACAAGTATAAATTTCACATTATACTTATTATTCTTCGCTTTGGCTAGGAATGATGGTAATCACCGTAGTTATTCACAAACTCAATTTTGCTTTATTATGGGACAAATATCATTGCAGTTTGATTTAAGTGATGGCTTGAATTATATTTGATTTATGTTATTAATATGATTTTTCAATGCAGAAATGGGTGGGCAAGACAAACTTCGTAGAGATTAGATCATTTTGGCATCTATTCAGAAGTTTTGATCGAATGTGGACATTTCTTGTACTTGCTCTCCAGGTTTTATGTGACTTCTAAATTTAGCTGTCACTTTCAATGATTTTCTGATTGAAGAAAGATTCTTTTTTTTTTCTCGATAAACATTTGACAGTATTTGCAGGTTATGATAATCATGGCGTGGCATGACTTAGAAACTCCTCTAGAATTACTTGATCCTTCAATTTTTAAGGATATATTAAGTATTTTTGTGACAAATGCAGTGCTTAGGCTTATGCAAGGTTGTGCTTTCCTTCTCTGAATTAACTTTGAATAAAATGCTGTCCATTGATTGCATAGTTTTGTCAATATCAGAGACGCTGTGCTGACTAGTTCTGTTAATCATATTTTAATTGCAGTGACTCTTGACATTGCATTTACATGGAAAGCAAGACATACACTGGGCTTCTATCAGAAACTAAGATTTGCTCTTAAATTCTGTATTTGTGGAATATGGACGATAACACTTCCAACTGCTTATTCTACTTCTCAAAGAAATTCTGTTTGCTCTACAAAACTATCTCAGAGCAATCTTTATCTATTCTGCTTATCACCGTATATGATTGTAGTTTCAATTTATTTGATCAGCAACGTTGTAGGAATGACATTATTTTTCTTTCCTGCTGTGATCACTTATATTGAAATCTCAAATTGGCGGATCTGCAAATTTCTTTCTTGGTGGGCTCAAGTAAGTTCACCATCTAATATTCATTTACGCATGATTTCTCCTCAACATCTAATAAAAAATGTCTTTGTTCAAAGGACATGCTCAAGTTGCTAACTGAACATATATATGAGTTTTATTTGTGGTATTAGATCTATGCTAATTCATACCGAGCTTTTATCCTCTTACCATGCTCCTTTTTTATCCACAATAGATTTGCATGTCCTAGATCCTAGTAATGTTCCTCACTTGAAAACCTACATATTGGATAAAATCTTCATTGTCCATAAAAAATAACCATTGATTTAAAATAAAAAATTTTATTTTGGCAATAGATAACAATTCCTCTACTCCAAACTTTATGGGCAAGTATTATTTTGCTCTTTGTTTTAGGAAGATTGAGGTTGTCCCACATAAAAGTTACGATTCTGAGTAGAATTTAGGAGCTCACTGTCATGCCAGTTTGACTTGATGTTTGAACTTGATAGAAAAATGATAATTGTTGACCTGGTTTTGATATAGGAAAATGTAATAAAGAATCCAAAATAATAAATAGTTTTTGGCAAGTCTTTTTGTTTTGTATTCACAAGGTTTGTTTGTTACAGCACAACCCTTTGCCCATTTTATCTTAACCTACCGTTTTACTCCTATTTTCTTCTCTACATTTTCTTTCAATACATCAGGATGACTAGAGTTGGTTGTTCAATCCCACTGGCCTATTTATTCATGCTGATGTAAATATTCTTTTGTAGCCTCGATTATATGTTGGACGAGGGATGCAAGAGGGCCAAGGGTCTCTTCTGAAGTAATTTTCTGACCTATCAGTTTATATGGCAGTATTAGATTCATCAACTAACTCTCTTTCACCCACACATACAGGTATACAATCTTTTGGTCGATTCTATTGTTCAGCAAGTTCTTATTCAGCTATCATTTTGAGGTAATTAAATAGCAAGTTCTTATTCAGCTATCATTTTGAGGTAATTAAATATGAGGTTGAGATGAGATTGACTGACACATCTAAAGAATGCCATCGTTTGAACATTTAATTTAGTAGTTATTCATGCGGCAATACTAAGAAGTGTAACTATGCTTTATGCAATCTATATTGTGATACCTTTGTGGTTTTATTTTCTTATTGAGTCAAATCAGGGCATTCATTTATATTCTTATTGCAACTTGATGAAAAATTAACATTGAATTTCCATCTAAATTTCCTTAGATGTCAAGTGTACATGGAAATTGTTGATTTCCATCTATTTTCTTTATTCCTTTTTTTTAGTTATTAAAATTACATTTCATTTATTCAATTTCTGTTCTACTTCATTAAAGTTTTTAGTTTCAAAAGGTTTTCTGCATAGTACTTGGGGGTATATAATACATTAATGATTATTTGAGTACCAACGTCCTTGGATTATTGCCAATGTTATATAAATGCACTAATGCTCCACTAATGGTCAATATAGTAAGTAACTTGTTCCAAATACTATTAACTCTGATTTTATTATTATTATTATTATTATTATTATTATATTCCGGTTCACTCAGTTTGCTTCCATGATCATCTGAGTCTCTATCTAATTGTTACATTGTTCAATGCAGATAAAACCTCTTGTACAACCAACAAAGCAAATAATGAAAGTTAGCGTTAATGACTATGATTGGCATGAACTTTTTCCAAAAGGTGTCTTCCTTTTCATTGTGAGTACATAAAATGTAATCTTATGTTTAAGACTAAATATTCTCATCCTTTGCAGCCAAAAGCAATGCCGGTGCAATTCTTGCAATTTGGACCCCAGTACTTCTTGTACAGATCTTCCCTTTTAGAAATTAAATATGCCATCCATTGTTCAATTTTTTTTTAATTATTTGCCAGAATAAATTTACTTCGAATTTCTGAACTTGATTCTCTGTTTTTGATTATCATTTCAGGTTTATTTTATGGATACACAGATTTGGTATTCTATATTTTGTACAATCTTTGGTGGTGTTTATGGTATCGTTCATCATCTTGGCGAGGTGAGATTCTGGTTCTCTTTCACTCTGAATGTCGTGATGCTTATGTCATTTAGTTTCAGATTCGTACAATGGGAATGGTGAGAAGTCGGTTCCACTTGTTACCCTCTAGGTTCAATGTCTTTTTTGTTCCTCACTCATCACAATCACAAAAAGAAAATAAGGGAAGTTTCCGAAGCTTTTTGCAAAACAAAATTTTCAAGGTGAATGACTTCTTTGCAACTGTCTTCATACTAATTATCAATTTAGGTTTCCGTTTTTTTACCGGTATCGATCTTTTGTTTAGGATTTAAAACTTGTAAAGGCCGACATTCCTAGATTTTCTTTTGTGTGGAATCAAATTGTCAGTAGCTTCCGTTCTGAGGATTTAATAAGCAACAGGTACATGTTAATTTATTCAGTAAAAATTGAAATTATTCTTACCCCAGTTTATCATTGTTTAACTTGTGATGATAGGGACATGGATTTGATGATCATGCCACTTTCTTCGAACTTGACTTCCCAATCCATTAGGTGGCCTTTATTTCTTCTGACAAGTAAGGTAACCTTTGTTTTTGGAATAGCATATCTTTTAACATCCAATTTATAACTTGGGAGTCCCTTCTGTTTTAGTTTTCAACTGCAGTGAATATGACTAAGGAGTTTGTGGGAAAATACGAACAACTCCATCGGAAAATAAACAAAGATAGTTATATGGTGAGTGCTATTAAAGAGTGTTACGATTCACTCAAGACTGTCTTCAAGTTCCTTGTTGTTGGTGACCAAGAAAAACGGTAAGGAGTTTGATCTGCACATTATT
This sequence comes from Boesenbergia rotunda, assembly GCA_024364735.1. Taxonomy (NCBI): domain Eukaryota; kingdom Viridiplantae; phylum Streptophyta; class Magnoliopsida; order Zingiberales; family Zingiberaceae; genus Boesenbergia; species Boesenbergia rotunda. The sequence continues at coordinate 159,735 of JAGFNQ010000435.1, read as the reverse complement.
TCTCTTAATGTTTCTCACAACTATCAGTCTGACAAATTCTTATATCTACCAAAACATCTATACTTATTCTTTTAGGGTTTTGGAGACAATATTCGAAGAGATCGAAGCAAGTCTTAAAAAATCAAGTCTTCTGGTCGATTTTCAGATGAATGAGCTTCCTGTTCTACATGATAAGTTTATCCATCTGGTTGAACTTCTGGTATTCTACTTCATCATGTACTTACATTCTTTAGCCATGATTCTAATGTTTAATCAGAAGTTGCTTCTTATATCTGTTGCCTATCCTCGTGAAGTTTAACAATAAACCAGATGATCAAGAGAAAGTGGTCATAATACTTCAAGATATTGTAGATATATTGACAAAAGATATGATGGTAAATTGTTCGAGGTGAGGTACATCAGTAGTTTTTACCGTCATTTTGTAGTACTGTTATTGATGGATTTTTATTGACAGAATCTTAGATATGATCAATTGCTCCGAGAATGATGTCTCAGATGGGAACATATTTTTTCAAGATCATCCACCAGAGTTGTTTGCTTCAAACTGTGCAATATGTTTTCCCCTTCCAGATAATGGTGCATTAAAAGAACAGGTTAATTTTGATTTGCATATCTGATCTTCATTATGTAATTACTTTTTCTGAGAGCATCGTTTGGCCCAGGTTAAACGAATATATCTGTTGCTCACTGTCAAAGAAAAAGCTATGGACATTCCAACTAATTTGGAGGCTAGACGACGTATCTCATTCTTCGCAACATCTCTATTTATGGATATGCCTTGTGCTCCAAAAGTTCGTAATATGTTGTCATTCAGGTATCTATGCTATTATCATCTTTTGTTTTAGGAAAGTATGTTGTATTTCCCTCCAATGTGCTATGTTATAATTTAGCTACCAAGAGTAGATTCTAATAAGTAGTTATGCATTAATATGTTGCAAGGCAAAATACTACTGAGATATGCCGTGTTGTGCAAGTGTTCCAACTCTTTGCTCAAGAAAAAATATGGCTTCCTGACGGAAGTGAATATAGTTTGAAAATAATATTTTATGCTTTGTCATATGGCTTTGTTTTTCCCCTAAAATATAAACTGAAACTTGGAGTGAGATTTCTTGATTTAAGTTATATTTATTTTAGTGCGATGACTCCATACTACATGGAAGAAATTAATTTTTCACATGAAGAGCTTCACTCGAGTCAGGACGGAGCTTCCATTCTTTCTTATATGCAAAGAATTTACCCAGGTATATTTGAAAATGTATTTCAAGTCAACAATATCTCCATGTCCATTTCCTTGTTATAAGGACTTTCATTTTCTTTTATTTATAGATGAGTGGGAAAATTTTCTTGAACGTCTCGGGCCCGAGGCATCGGATGAAGAGGTTCGATATTGGGCTTCTTTTCGTGGGCAAACTTTGAGTCGAACAGGTAGCGTGAGACCAGAATCAAGTTCTCTGAATTTAATGTGCATATTTCTGTTTGTTTTGCTAAAACATTGGCTAATATGCTATTTTACTTTTACACCAAACTAGTTCGTGGAATGATGTATTATAGGAAGGCTTTGAAACTACAGGCATTTTTAGACAGAGCAGATGACCAAGGTGAGAAGATGCTACATCTTTTTATATGAATAAATTTTGTGAATGATCTCTAATGTTCTATATTTATGTAACAAATTATTCATTTAATTTTGATATTAAATAAACTGACTCTTCTGATCAACGTAGTTTCTTGTCCACCAAACAGACATTTACAAGAGACACACTGAACTAGGTGCTCTAGCTGATTTGAAATTCACTTATGTAGTCTCTTGCCAAAATTTTGGAGAACAAAAATCTCGTGGCGATCCACACGCACAGGATATAATAGATTTGATGATGAGGTATCCTTCAGCAAAGCTAGTGTTTTCCATTTCTCCCCTTCATTATTTCTGATAAACATTTGATTTTTAAGATATTCCTCCTTACGGGTTGCTTACATTGAGGAGAAAGAAGATATTTTGGCTGATAAACAGAAAATTTATTCTTCTATCTTAGTAAAGGCGGATAATAATCTGGATCAGGTATTACTCCTTACGTTATAACTATGACTACCATTAAGAGCGAGTCTTCAAAATGTAGGGCCTTAATATTTTTGTGTCTTTTATGTTAACCTCTGCTAATAATTTGTTAAGAACTGTGATAAATATAATATGGATTTCATTCGATTCTTTTCCTGTTGAGTACAAGATTTCATTTGCTTTAACACCTATAGGAGATATACCGTATCAAGCTTCCTGGTCCTCCAATTATTGGCGAAGGGAAACCTGAGAATCAGAATCATGCAATCATTTTCACTCGTGGCGAAGCACTTCAAACAATCGATATGAACCAAGTCTGCGATATATACTTTCCAATATAACTTACCAATTTCTTCCATTCACTGAATGTTATTGTTTCCCAGGACAATTACCTAGAAGAAGCTTACAAAATTAGAAATGTTCTTCAAGAATTTTTGAGACGTCGTGGAAAACATCCACCAACTATTGTTGGTCTCAGAGAGCACATATTTACTGGCAGGTCTTGTTCGTTCCTTTTGAATGTTCAACATAAAAATATCTATATTTATAGCTTGTTCTTAATAATTGCAGTGTATCATCTCTTGCTGGTTTTATGTCTTATCAAGAGACTAGCTTTGTCACTATTGGGCAGAGGTTTCTTGCAAATCCGCTCAGGTAAGGATCATAGTTTATCTTCTCGGATTGTCAGTCAGCACGTAATGGATCCGGAATTATTCAGGGTACGGTTTCACTATGGACACCCGGATCTATTTGACCGGTTATTTCATCTAACAAGAGGTGGTGTAAGCAAAGCTTCTAAAACTATTAACTTAAGCGAGGATGTCTTTGCTGGTAACTGAATCCTTTTGTCTGCCAAGTTTTTGTTCCGATGATTGTTGATAACTAATTTGCTTCTCTTTCTTTGCAGGATTTAATTCCACATTACGCAGGGGTTATATAACTTATAAAGAGTATATGCAGGTTGGCAAAGGACGCGACGTTGGGCTTAATCAGATATCAAAATTTGAAACTAAGGTAGCAAATGGAAACAGTGAGCAATCTCTCAGCCGCGACATTTACCGGCTTGGACGACGCTTCGACTTTTTCCGGATGCTTTCGTGTTATTTCACAACAGTTGGGTTTTACTTCAATAGCTTGGTACGTCATAACTTCACTGCTTAATTCATCTCCTTTTGCTTTTCCTTTTCTTCTGTGGAGATTTCCACAATTGCTTTGGCTAAATACTCAGTATCAATATGCTCCACTAATGGTAGTTTTTGCTGTCCCTTGTATTCTACTTCCATGATGTATGTTCTCTTTGTGATCATACTTTTAAGACTAAAAGGAAAATTTTATAAAATCCTATATGGAATTGAATATTGAGCTATGACTCGAGTATATGAATAAAAAATGAGAGTTGTAGAGATGAAGATGTTAAGATGGATGTGCAGACATCAAGATAGACAAGATAAATAATGAAAATATTAGAGAGAAAGTTAGAGTCATATTTATGGAGAGAAGAGACATATTTAAGATGATATAAATTTGTACTTAGATTTTTAATAAATACTTTAGTTAGACGATATGAAATTATAAGAAATATACCCATCAAATGAGGAAGAGAAAGATAAAAAAAAACTTAGCAATAATAGATAAAATTTATTTAAATATAAATAATAATATAATAGGGATAGAGTCTAATAATATAGAAGGATTTATATAGTTGATTTTATCTAGTAGAATAAGACTTGATTATTATTGTCAATCTATGCCTTCTTGTTATTTAGATCATATTCTTAAACATCTTATTGGTTTATTGGTTGACAGACTTGATATTGTTAGAATGATACTGAACTAGTGTAACAATACATATCTGAAAATTCTAACAATTTGGTTTAATATACTTCGCAATTTGGCAGATATCTATTTTCGGGCTTTATGTTTTCCTCTACGGGCAACTATACCTGGTTCTCAGCGGGCTGGAGAAGGCACTCATCACTGAGGCTCGAGTGCGAAATGTGAAGTCCTTAGAAACTGCACTTGCATCCCAGTCTTTCCTCCAACTGGGACTTCTTACAGGGTTGCCGATGGTGGTGGAGCTTGGCTTAGAGAAGGGGTTCCGTGTCGCCTTGAGTGACTTCATCCTCATGCAATTGCAATTGGCCTCCATTTTCTTCACGTTTTCACTTGGGACAAAGGCACATTTCTTTGGAAGAACCATTCTCCATGGTGGTGCCAAATATCGACCAACAGGCCGTAAATTTGTAGTTTTCCATGCTAGCTTTTCGGAGAACTACCAATTGTACTCGCGGAGTCATTTCGTCAAAGGATTTGAGTTAATTTGCCTCCTGACTGTCTACAATCTATTCAGGAAATCATACCAGAGCACCATGGCTTACTTCATGATCACATACTCTTCCTGGTTCATGGCAGGAACTTGGTTGTTCACACCTTTCCTCTTCAATCCATCCGGATTTGCCTGGAAAAAGATCGTCGAGGACTGGATGGACTGGAACAAATGGATGAAGAATCAGGGCGGCATTGGCATAAAACCAGACAAGTGCTGGGAATCATGGTGGAATGCCCAATACAGTCATCTTAAGCATTCCGAGTGGACTTCCTCCATAATGGAAATTCTCATTTCCCTTCGTTTTTTCATCTATCAATATGGCCTTGTCTATCACCTCGACATCTCACAAGATAACAAAACCATCCTGGTTTATGTTCTTTCCTGGGTTGTCATCGTCGTCGTCTTTTCACTCGTTAAGGTATACACAATCCCAAATTCATAGCTTTTCTTGAATTGATTACTCACATCAGCATTGCTACATTGCAGTTGATCGATGTAGGACGTAGCCGACTCAGCACGAAGCGTCATCTTCTCTTCAGGCTTTTCAAAATGCTCTTGTTCCTGAGCGTCATAACCTGCATTATCATTCTGTCAACCATATACCAGCTCTCTTTTATGGATCTGTTTGTATGCTGTCTTGCATTTATACCCACTGGCTGGGGACTCTTGTTGGTAAGTCTAAGTCACAAACTTCTGCTTCTTCATGAAATCTTCTTCCTCTTGTTCATGGCGGTCGTTGTTTTCGTTGCAGATCTCTCAAGTATTCAGGTCGAAGCTCGAGTATTCAGGTCTATGGAAGATCATCCAAGTAGTCGCTTACGCTTACGACTATGCAATGGGCTGTCTTCTTTTCGCACCGATAGCGGTCTTGGCATGGATGCCCGTCATATCTGCGATTCAAACTCGCGTCCTATTCAACCAGGCGTTTAGCCGACAGTTGCATATCATGCCCATTCTTGCAGGGAAGAGTAAACACCGGTGAAGAGGCAATGAAGAAGCAATGCTTCAACTATTTCCAGGCAGCGGGTGCACTTAAACTCGATTCCATTTGAATTTAGATCAATCTTAAGTTATCTTGTGAATTCTTTAGCTATATGTTATCGTTACTTGTCCGTGCACGATGCTTCTATCAATGATCGGAGAAGGATCAGATCGAATTTATTTATGTAGTTTTTATATTATATTTTTATAAAAAATTATTTTCACGACTAGAACTGATATCAAAATCATATAACAATAATTTTATCATCCCATCAAAATTATCCAATTCCACTACAGCTGCCACCATCACCAACAGCGACGTTATTTCTTTCGCAAGTCAATTTCAGTTGTACATTTTTGCCCAGAATTTAAATAATTACAAAGGATCTTCCGTGGAACCTGTATACAGAGATGCATGCAAAATTAACAAATAAGACGGTATGATTTACAAAGTTACAGGACTAAAATATAATTTCCAAAATTCTGTGAGGTAACTTGAGAATTCCCGGAGGGGAGGTCAAAGTAGCTTCTTTGTCCCCTCGTTTGGCCTTCCGCGACACCAAGAGACGCCGTCTTTTATTCAGGCGGCCGCGGCGGAGGAGGAGGCGGCTTTGTCTCGGCACGGCAAAGCGGGCAGAGCGAGTGGGAGCGCAGCCACTTGTCAATGCACTCGATGTGGAAGGCGTGGCGGCAGGTCGGCAGCTGCCTCACCATCTCCCCCTCCGCCACTTGGCCGAGGCAGACCGCGCAGTCGACGGCTACAGCGTCGGCGGGGCCGTCTTTGCTCTCGGCGCGGCTGTGGTACACGAAGCTCGGCAGCGCGTCAATGGTCGGCTGACTGAGTCCCGCCTCGCGAAGCGCCAAGTCGTCGACCTCGCCGGCGGAGGCGCTGCGCCGATGGCGTACGCAGCTCCTGAAAAGTAGAGCGTAGAGAAGGCAGAGGAACATGCAGAAGCCGAAGATGGCGACGCCGCTGTTGTGTACCAGGAACGAGGACATGGCGATGATGCAAACGACGAAGAGGGGATTTGATTCGGAGATGGACGGAATCGATCGATCTGTTGCATTTTATATTCAACCTGGACTTTATTTGATGTTGACTATCGGGCCACACATCAGGGAAGATGGTCGACGACGAGCAGCAGGTGCTGGGAAGGAGACACAAAAGGGGGAGGAGAGGAGAAAGGGAGGGGGATGATTGCTGTTGGAGAGGATGATGACGGGATATGGGAAAGCAGAAGAGTATTTCTAGGATTTTTTTTAAAATTCAGTTATCCAATTCCGAAAACGGTTAATCGGAGAAAACCCCCCAATCTCAAATTGGTCTTTACATACACTTTCTATTTGATAAATTCTTTGTATTCACTCCTTGATGGATTAAGTATAAAAGAGTGAAAATTCAAATTGAGTACTAATTTAGGAAATTTGAATATACAGTTTCAGTGACCCCTCATATGAAAATCTTGATGTGGTGGATGCAATTTCACATACTCAAATTTTTAAATTTTATACTAAAATTTTTTTAAATAATACTCAATTTAAATCAATTCATACTTAAATTTTTATAATGTATACTGAAATTTTTAGTATATACTGAAACAATATATACTCAAAATTTTTCAAATAATACTCAAATTTCTTAAATTAGTACTCAATCTCAAATAATTTATACTCAAATCTTTACAATATATACTGAATGTTTACTCTTTTATACTGATAAAAAAAATAACACACAAAACCGTCTTGTCAATCCCATCAGGGAGTGCATGCAAATGAATTTTCGGATGGGGACTGCATGCAAAGATGAGTTTGGGATTGGGGAGTTTTCTCAAATTTTCCCTTCTGAAAATCTATTATTACGAATAATCCGATTTCATTAAAATAAATTCAACAAGCATAAACATATGCTAGACGATAGCATCCGGATTAATAGTCTTTGTGATTTAACTATTCCGTATTAGTCTTGGGACGGATTGACGGGGACGCTAGGGCCGAGCGAATCACCTTTGCCACCAGACGAATATTTTAATAGTTTTCACGGGATGAACTGATGGTTATAGTATGTGAGTATTGTCATCTTGAGGTCTGGGGGTTAAAACCTGATAAAGTTAGTATGCCCGTCCTTCTCACGTACTAGTTATAGCATTCAGACTAGTAGCCTTGTGATTTATCTTCTCCGTGTTGATCCTAAACAAATTGACGGAGATACTAAGGTAAGCGAATCGCCTTTTGCCACCAAAGGAACATTTCAACATCATCAATGATTGGAACTTTATAAACATTCAAAAATATCCACACAGCAAATTGCTCCTATGAATTGTGCCTTGTGGGACTAGAAGGGAGAAGCAAGATAAACTTACATAGAGCTAGCTCAAGCCTATTTGATGCCCTAGTTGAAAAAAAATAAGTATATTCAAAATCGTTTAAAAATAATAACAAAGAAAGATATAAGTATGTCTAATTAGTAATTACTCAAATAAAAAAGGGAGAAAATTGTTGATGCAGTCTGACCTGATTGTTGTTTTGATATTGACATTGATTTAAGTTCGATTGAGTGAGAATTGAGATCAGATAGTTAAGTTCGGATTAAGTGTACTGGTCAGAGAGGGCTTGGTAGCTCGTTCTCCGGACTCTGGTCAGAGAGGGCTCGGTAGCTCGTTCTCTGGATCGGGATGAGTCGGAGAGGGCTCGGTAGCTCATTCTTCGGACTTTGGTCAGAGAGGGCTCGATAGCTCGTTCTTTGGACCGGGATGAGTCGGAGAGGGCTTGGTACTCGTTCTCCGGACTCTGGTCAGAGAGGGCTGGTAGCTCGTTCTCTGGACCGGGATGAGTCGGAGAGGGCTCGGTAGCTCGTTCTCCGGACTCTGGTCAGAGAGGGCTCGGTAGCTCGTTCTCTGGACCTGGATGAGTCGGAGAGGCTCGGTAGCTCGTTCTCCGGACTCTGGTCAGAGAGGGCTCGGTAGCTCGTTCTCTGGACCTGGATGAGTCGGAGAGGGCTCGGTAGCTCGTTCTCCGGACTTTGGTCAGAGAGGGCTTTGTAGCTCGTTCTCTGGACCGGGATAAGTCGGAGAGGCTCAGTAGCTCGTTCTCCGAACCAGACTGAGTCAGAAAGGGCAAGGGAGCCTGTTCGCTGGACTCAGGGTCTAACTTGAGTTAGTCATGGTCAGAATTGACCATGAATTAATCAAATGATCAGAACAGACCTGGACTGATCAGGATGGATCCTGATCGGTCAGGCACTTGCCTGATCGCCTGATCGGTCACCTTGACCGATTAGGTGCTTTGACTGAAATTCCAGTGAGTTTAGGGATCGGTCTGGTGACCGATCAGGTGCTTTGACTGAAATTCCAGCGAGTTTAGGGATTGGTCTGGTGACCGATCAGGTGCTTTGACTGAAATTCCAATGAGTTTAGGGATTGGTTTGGTGACGATCAGGCGAGAGAAACACAAAGAGGGGGGGGGGGGGGGGGTTTCAAAGAGGAGAAGAGGGGAACTAAAAAAAAATTAGTATTTTTATTTTGCATTGTATAAATAAATTTTTTTTAATTCATTTTTTTACTGATCAGAGGAGAAAATATCACCAATGAAAGAAAAACGTAATGAGAGAAAGTTAGGGTATACCAATGAAACAAAAACATAACGAAAGAAGGTTAGGATTGAGAGATATTGAAGACAAATTAATTAGATCTTATAAAATAATATACATAATTAAAAATAAATTTAAAATATTAAAAATAGCACCTTTACGTCTCTATTCAGTGAAACCATAATCAAAGCTTTGAATGGAAAATGAGATTATGCAAATTTTTTTATCATAGGAGCCTTATTCTTTTTCATTATCTTAAAATATATACATAAAAATATATTTAATATAGTAAAAATAATAAAATCTAATAAAAATTGAGGTCCTAGACATAGACATTAATGACCTATGCCCAAACCTATCCTTGGATTACGGGGAACGAACATATGGATGAAGATTGTTTAATTCTTCTTTTGTTTTTTAAATAATTTAATTATTTTTATGGGCAATAAAAGATGAAATCAACCTCTTTAACAATATTTTTAAGACAATCTCGCATACTTTGAAATGAAGTAAATTATGAAGTTTATTCAGCCTTAGTCGAGCAACTTTTTTATAAAAGAACATGAAATAATTTAAAATAATATTTGTACGCATCAAGAATTGAACTATACCTGATTGATAGCAAGTCCTGCTTGAATATTAACATGACTAAACTCTAAATATACTTTACACACACTAACGAGAAGGAAGTTAATTTTTAAAATATTCATACCATTTGAAATTTAAATTTTGATCTTCTTATTATCCAAATTATGTAAAACATCAAAAACACTGTTTAAAAAAAACAAAGTCAAGAGAGAGCGTCCATCATATGTTTTATCCAGATAACACTATTACTTGCTGCCACAGACTGAGTGATAATATAGATTTGAAAGCCTACACACCTTATCATATACAATCATAGGTACCAGTTGAGGTGACGTAATCCTAATCACTGATCACCAGTTGGTCATCATTAGACACATTTTGATCAGTGATATGCAGGGGGCCACCTCAACATGTGTCTATGGTTGTATAGGATAAGGTGCGTAGAACCAGAGAGTGATTGCTTTAAGTGTTTGTACAATGTGTGAGTGTGCAAAGTCTTCTTTGTAAGTTTTTAATTTCCTAAACTTGTAATTTTCTATGTTGTAATTTCCTACTATGTAATCTTTTTGTTCAGTCAGTACTTTCCATTTCTATGATTTCTTTCTGATGTCATGTACATCTGTATCTGTTTAAATGCATAAAACTCTCCTAGTTATAACTAGTATCGAGTAATTTACTTTTTTGGGTGAAGAGAAAGATACTCTGACTTACTCTTTTCTCCTAACCACCTTAGTCCTTATCTAAGTAATCTTCCACGATGAACAATAACTACCAAGAAGCGGACTAATAAGACTGGTGTTGGTATGTAAGACAGTAGGCTACCAAAAGCCGCTATAAGACTTGAAGGTGTCGGGGCTTAGTTCCACACAAGTTCTTGTTAGGTGAGGCTCATTGGAGGAAGGAGGATAGATTATAGTATCTCTTCTCTCTTCAGCTAGATCTCTAACTTCTAAATTTCTTCATAAAACTATAGCAAAACTCTCCCCTAGCTATGTTTAAAATTCTCCAAGCTTAAAAAATAGCATATATATATATATATTGTTGGCGATCGGTGATCTAACAGTCGGCAAGAGGAGGGGGGGGGATGAATTGCCCCTGAAAAATAAAGATAAATCTTTTATTCTTTCTTAAACAAAGATCAAGATTAGTTTAAACAGATTAATAACGTAAATAGAAAAAGGAAGAGGCACAATCGAGTTATTTGGTTGCAACCTGGGTGGTTGCTAATCCAAGACAAATGTAGCACAATCTCTAGAAAACTCCTTGTGGGCGGAGAAACCTCTTACACAATGAAGAGCTCAGAAAAATAGAAAAAGTTAGAAAGGAATTCATGTACAATGAATTGATTGTGTGTAACTGAGCTCTGGAGGTTTATTTATAGCACCAGTGAAGTTTATCTGATGGTTGATGTGACCCTACACGGGTGCCTCAGTGGTTGGGGGCGCCTGACACATGGCTCGGGGGTTATCCACTTTACAAAAGTGGGGTAGCAGACAAAAGTGGACAAGAGGGTTGTAGTCTAAGAAACTGAGTAAATAAGACAGGGGTAATGGAAAGAGGAAGGGACTGGACCCAGTTAGAATAGCTAAGATTATTAATCTTGACCAGGTTATTATAGAATTTTGCACATAAGGTTGTGTTTATTGAGCTATTACAATAAATTAAACGGTCAAGTTGATAGTAGTTAATGACTCCTACATCTAAGGGACATGATTGATTAAAGAAGCCTCTACTAAGATAGTTGGTTTTGAGTGGTTTATAGACAGTGGTTGCAAACATATTGAAAAGGGCTAGTGATGGGAACTTAGGGACTGCGCTAGGCTCGGCAGCAGGGTTAGTCTGAGTAACACGACGTCATCTAAATAAAAATAAAAAGCATAATAATTAAAAAAAATTGGAAATTAAGGAAAAGTTTAGATTAGAATTTTACTGAGGAGGCATGGTCGAATCTTGAATAGGGAAGACGACCCTCAGTTGATCACGACCTCTTGGGGAAGGCTTAGAAGGGAAAAAGGGGAGGGGAAGATGTGTAGTATAGGTTATTGGGGGCACCTTGGTGTTGTTTGAGGGCTGCTGGCCGGTGGCTTATATAGCCATCGGTCGGGCGCTCGAGTGCCCTTAAGGGCGCCTGGTGTAGGAAAAAAAGTAGGAGGCGCCCGACTGGTTCTCGGCGCCCGGGGTCAGGAGAATGGGAGTGGTATTTGACTGGCACCCATGGTTTTGCAAAACTAGAGGTGCCTCAAAGAACGTGATGTTCAGAGAAAAAAGTATTGGGCACCCGAGTGGGCTCTCGGGCGCTCGATTGACCACGGTTGATTAGCGATTTATTAACTTGTCAATCAGGCACACAATCAAGAAAAACATTTCATTAATGTATAAGTTAAGTTTGAGTAATAACATTTAAGTTAAAATTTAGTTAAGTTTAAATTTGAAAAAATTAAGTTTAAAATTTTTAAAAAATTAAGTTTGAGTTTAAGTTTGAAATTTTTGAAAAATTAAGTTTGATTTTTTTAAAATTAAGTTAAAATTATTGAAAAATTAAGTTTGAATTTAAATTAAGTTAAAATTTTTGAATAATTAAGTTTGAGTCTAAACTAAGGTAAAATTTTGAAATTATGTTAAGTATTTAATTAGGGTAAAATTTATTAGATGTGTGGTTGGTTGTGTTGGACTAAACTTTTATGCCTTAAGCATCTCACCTAATTCTAGATGACAAAACATGGTATCCTTATCTATTTTGTGAGATGTATCAAATTTTATCTTTAAAATTTAAATTAGAAACTATGATTTGATTGAACCTTAAGTTAGATTCAAGTTTAACAAGTAGTAAATTGAAAATAAGTTTCAATAATTGACTTTCAGGTCTTGGCGAGGCACAAGAGCCTTCTTGGTTATCGGAGTAATGACCCTTTCCTACACAAAGCCTTTTAAAGAAACTTGATTTTCAAGTTACTCTTTAAGAAATCTTGGTCGTCTAACTAGTCGAGGATATGACGAGGTAGCTTCGGCTAGTTTCACCGGGCTAAAAAGACCAAATAGGGCATGCCTTACCTACCTGACTCCTTAGACAAACTTACCTAACGTATTATCATCTCACCCCACCCTAATACTAGGTTGTGCAAGTTTCAATTAAGTCAGGTCCTTAACTAACCATTTCTATTCCTAAGTATGACAATTTTATAGATAAAATAAATAAACAATTATCAAGCAATAAATAAGAAAAACATGCAAGGAAATCATCTAATTATAAAAATAGTTTTTCTATTGGCTCCTCTTGAACTAAAGCCTTGATATGGACTATCTAGGATATGAATTTTGTCCTTGGGGATCTAATTTTGATTTGGTCCTGCTTGATTAGTCAAGCTTAGCTTAGGGCCCCATGCTTGGATTCGGGTCTAGAATGGTTCAACATAGAATAATAAGATATATACTGTGAGTTGGTTCTATAGCCAAGTCCGGATCGGTTAAGGACGACTTTCTATTTTCCAAGAATCATATCAAGATTCTTGGAACCCGAGGTAAACCACTCTAGGACAACTCTAAGTTCCTTCACTTGAGTTTTCAGGGAGGAATTCTCTTCCTCAAGTTGTTGGACTTGAGTTGAGGTTTCTTCCTGAATGGTCTTAGTCAAGGAGCTTGAGTTGGCCTCCTCCTTAAGAGCTTTTACCTCCATTTGGAGGGACTCAACCCAAAGGTGGGCTTTGGCCAACATACATGATAGATATTAAATTAGGTCATATAAATTGGATTCAGGAAAACCCCTTACAATGATTCGACCGTATTCTGAAATTGAAAGTATTCTGGTTGTGTAGCTTGCTTCCGGCTCTGCATCGAACTCGGTGTCGAGTTCTTCCGATGCCGCAAGTGCGAGGAGGTTGGATTGAGGTGCTTCTTCTTCATCCTCCGAAGATGACTCATCCCACGTAGCTTGGAGCGCCTTCTTTTTCTGTGACATCTTGGCCTCCTTTAAGTTGGGACACTTCGATTTGAAGTGACCCTTCTTATTGCACCTATAATAGGTGATTATTGTCTTGCCCTTTTGACTAGTGTTCAGTTCAGTTGGATCATCCTTTGATTGGACCATTTTGTTGGTGCAGGAAGCACCATATCGAACCTTGTTTTGATATTGGCAAAGGATTCAAAGTTAAGTTTATTTGTGATTTAACAATGTTCACTGAGACTGCCAGGAAACAAAGTCCTAGCGAAGGGCTGCTAGGCACCTGGCGAAGGACTGCCAGGATACAAAGCCCTAGCGAAGGACTGCTAGGCACCTGGCGAAGGACTGCCAGGATACAAAGCCCTAGCAAAGGACTGCTAGGCACCAGGCGAAGGACTGCCTGGAACTGAAGACCTGGCGAAGGACTGCTGGGCACCAGGCAAAGGACTGCCTGGAACTGAAGACCTGGCGAAGGATAGCTAGGCACCTGGCGAAGGACTGCTAGGCACCTGGCGAAGGACAGCTTGGTACTGAAGACCTGGCGAAGGACAGCTAGGCACCTGGCGAAGGACTGCTGGGCAAAAGTCCAACCGGAGGAGCCGGTTGGCATTAGGTAAATTCTCCCGAGAGGAGTAGGTGAGGACGCGTTCCCCGTCGAGGGAACAGTAGGCGTCGGTTCGACCTAGGGTTCCATTTTGGAGACCCAAAGTCAGAACCAAGACAGCTAAGGCTGTATAAAATTGCTCTATGTTATTTTGGACTAACCCTGGATGCAGGAACGAAGGAACGAGTGTCTGCAGCTCAAAGAGCCTCAAAGGAGTGAGGCAGAAGCTGAGTAGGGCGCCCGGAGTGTCCCGGGCGCCCCCAAGGTCAATACAAAAGAAGTAGAGCAAGTGAATGCTTCGACAACTCATGGGCGGGGCGCCCCCGTGCTCCTGGGCGCCCCCCATGCTCCCGGGCGCCCCGGATGGTCCGGGCGCCCCCAGATCAAGCTAACAAAGCGGAAGCCAGCGAAGCCAACGGATAAGAGTCAACCAGGTCAACCCGGGCGCCCCCGTCAAGGTCTGATCTCGAGTTTGAAGGGATCAGAGCTGACCGAGAGGAACTCGGATCAGTTGACACGTGGGGGGGGGGGGGGCGCCCCCGACGTTCCGGGCACCCCAGGGGCTATAAAAGGCCCTCGACCACAAGGCTCTGCACAATCAATTCTTCCAACGCATTCACGCTCTTCTACTCCCGTGCTCTGCTCCGAAAACCTCCCGACTCGAGATACAAGCGCCGACGATGTCCCTCCGCTCAGAAAATACAATCTACACCGGACGTCGGTAACAAAGAGCCACTTTTAAGTTTACTGTACCATTTTCTGTAATACATTTTGTAAACTGGTTTTGCGCACATATAGAATTGCCTGCAGTAAACGATCAATGACCGTGGGCCTTGGAGTAGGAGCCGACCACGACTCCGAACCAAGTAAAAGATCTTGTGTTCGCGTTGATTGTTTATTTCTTCCGCTGCGTAATTTCTCTAACTCTAATCCGAACGTTTTACGATATTCACCCCCCTCTATCGTTTCTCTCGATCCAACACATTTTCTTCTTCTTTCTTTGTCCTTTGTTCATCTTGTACTAATTTCGAGCTATTCTGACTAGCTCGTGGTAGTTGATGCCATCTTCGTCACCGTGTTGGAATTGGATGTGGGGACCGGTGCTGTCGATAGAGGGGGGGGTGAATATCGACCGTAAAAACTTCACAGAAACTTTGTAAACTTTTTGATGGTTCTAGATATAGAGTTAGTGCAGCGGAAAATAGAAAGAACGAACGAACAAACAAAGTGCACACGGGATTTTTACTTGGTTCCCAACCCCCCAAGGTCAGTACATCCAAGGCCTAAGCACGGGAACGCCCATCCACTAATGGTCTCCTTTCCAAACTTTTCGAAGGCGGAGAAACCCGTCTTACAGTGCACAATTTACAATCAAAAGATAAAAATAAATTAAGTACGGAATGTAAATTCAAACCAAACTAAAAGAGTTGAAGACTCAGCCGATCTGGATCTCCGAAGTGCCGCGCACTTCCTCCTGGAGCCTCCTTAGTCACAGAGCTTCGTCGTTAGCGCTTTGTTGTCACTTGCAAAGATTAGAATGATTTCTGAATGTTGTTTTGAGTTGAGGGGTCGAAGCCCCTTTATATAGGCTTGGTATAGGGCGCCTGTGATCAATGAGGCGCCTCAAAGAGCCTGGTCAAACCTCATCTCTGCGCCGAACTCGCAGCAGCCGATTAGGCTTTCAACCAGGGCGCCCTGGACATACAGGGTGCCTAAATGAATGAGGCGCCTGGTTCAATGAGGCGCTAGGTTTCATTGAGGCGCCTTGGTTGATGGGGTTGCCTAGCAGCCTTGTTTCCAGCCTTGTTGTGTGTTTGTTTGCCTGCTTTGTGTCACGCCCCCAGAGGCACATGCTTCCTCGAAAATCGGGCAGCATCTCCCCTGTACGGTGGACAATATGGGGCAAATGTACATACACTCTCCACCAATATTAGCTCAGCCACAAGCGGCTGGCATCACAATAATATATATAGAAATCACAACCACGCAGTTTTATATCAACATATAAGATAATGGGTGGCTCAGCCACCTTAAACTGAAATGAACTACAATCCAAAGAGAACATAAAAGTCTCTTATAACAATAAACCCAATAACGAATAAAATACGACTCCGAGTACTGAAAACAAATAACTAAACCGAATACCGAAAATAACTCAACTCGACACTGGGACTGAGGCACTGGCAACTGGATCATCTCCTGGCTCCAAGCAAAACATCTACCTGCTACCTGAAACAACAAAAAGGGAAGCAGGGGTGGTGAGTCCGGGCGGACTCTGCGGGTATATGAGTAGACAAATAAGCATGGCATAATAAGGATAAACAGAGTAGAGAACTCAACAGTGTACAGTCCATAAGAATTTTAGAATTTACCTAATCATGCATAACATATATCAATCGACATGGTATAAAGTCCGAATAACGACCAAACAGGTATAAAACAACTCAATAACAATAATATCAAGATATACATGCATGTCAAACATGTGCAACAATCATAGCTCATATAAGTGCATCAAACACAAACAAATGCATAAAAGAAATACGTATGCACATGATGCAATGACATGTGTCACCCCTGACGCTAGTCAAGCCGTCAACACATCACATCTGTGTGACCGAGTGGGTAGGGCTGTGACAACTGTACCACTCCAACAACAACAATAATACTAAACAACAATAATACCACATAAGGCGTGGTTGAGTGGACAGGATGCTGGGGAGTCTACACTCCAACCCCTATACATAGGGGGAGCTATACAGCTGCAAAATATCCCTCTATAAACAACGGTGAGGGTGAGCCACCAACAGCTCATCCCTCTAAAATAACGGTGAGGGTGTCACTGTCTGGCATGACAGGACAAACACTCGCACTCTAACCACTACCTTGACAACATGTGGTTGAGTGAATCGAGCAACAATATGACTAACGACGGCTTAACTAAATGTAAGCCTAACAGTCGTTAGTATGCAACGTGCAAGTATGGTGCATGATATACGATGCACGAACAACCGGAGAAATCACGATGCAATAAAAATCCAACAAGTAAAACATGCATCGATACAACCAACCAGAAATCGAAATCCAACGATTATGCACCTACACTACTAGGTAGGGTATTTCTAATGCCAAATAAACCTATCTGTGTTTAATGGACTTCTAGGTACTCGCGTATAAGCGGTACTTTATAGAGAAGAAAACCAATCAAGGACTGTACAGATACGAATTTAGGATTACTCAAAGATCAACGAAGAATAAGTCTCAACGGCGATGTTTTAAATAACGACAAAGAACAAGGTCAAGCAACCTATCAGACATAATCTAGCCATGCTTTAAGGTAAACGAAACTACTCGAGTACAAAGGAGAAATACCCGCCTTTAATTGTAGAAGTCCGTAAGCTAGAACCTTCCACGATCAACTGAACGAGTTCCAAATCAAGGTCCTGTATCAAGGACATAAATATAGCTACTGATATAAGTAATTAAAATAACTAATTAATTACAACGCATGCAACCGATCAATGTCCTGTAATAAAAGATACCAATTTAGCTATTTTTATTACATGATATTTTAGCTAAATGAGCCTTTCAAATTAATTAGGATCATCCTAATTATACCATTTCATTTCATTAATCATAACCATAATCAAATCCTTAACTCGAAATCATTCCTAAGTTATCAAGATTTGATTCACATTAAACCTAACCCAAAATTACCCAACAGTCACATACCAATAACTCATGACAAGAACATCAACCCAAAAATCGAAACCAACAATCCTAATATCAATTCCCACATACATCCCAACTCTAGAAACATCTAAGCTAACCAAAAATCCAATCCAAAACAAAGTCCAACTTCCAAAATCCCATCACAGATTCTCTACTACAACATTCAAACCAAAGCTTAATCCAATTCCACTGATCTAGCACAAAATAACATCTATTCATCCCAAACAACTCTAAACCAAGCCGTTACCTTGATGGCAGAGGGAAATCGACGATGATGGGCCGACGCTAGGGCACAGCTCGGGAGTAAACACGCGCTCGTCCTTGGTGGTTCTCGATTGCTCGGTGGAGAGGACCGGCGCGCCTTGGGCTGTTGCGCAAGGGAGAGGACTACCACCTAGGGTTTGCGGCGAGGAGTTAGAGAGGGAGAAGAGAACCATTCGGCTAGGAATCCAATCGAGAGGGAGAAGGTAACTCACCTCCTCGCGAAGGAGAACTCTACACCGCGAAGGAGTGGCGGCGTCGGCGTCGCTCGTTGGGGCTCGACGTCGGCGTCGCTCACTAGAAACCGCCTCTGGTCGAAGGGTCGGCGCGTGCGTGCGTCGTTGAGAGCAAGGGAAGAGGGGTCGGGTGAGATTTTAGGGCACGGGATTAAGGATGAGGGATTTTATAACTGATTTTGACAATTTTGCAAATAAGCCCTTTAA
Source organism: Boesenbergia rotunda (assembly GCA_024364735.1). Lineage (NCBI taxonomy): Eukaryota > Viridiplantae > Streptophyta > Magnoliopsida > Zingiberales > Zingiberaceae > Boesenbergia > Boesenbergia rotunda. The sequence continues at coordinate 141,218 of JAGFNQ010000435.1, read as the reverse complement.
AATTTCAGGATTTAACACTTTGTCTTCCATTTTAGGTACCTGCAAGATACATAAATACAGGACAAACACATGTACAATCTTAGCCTTAACGAAATGGTTTTAACTTCAAATTTTCATGAAACCCTAGGTTGAACCGACGCCTAAGTTCCCATCCCTAGGAACGCGCCTTTCACCTACTCCTCTCAGGAGACGGTTGCCTCCCGGCCCATCCGGTTGGACTTTTTACTTAGCCTTCGAGACTCTCGGATCTCAAGATGTCTGAACCTCGACCCGTCTCTACTTCTGTCGTTAGTCATCGCTCAGCTAAGTTGCTCAATCCCTCGGACCAAGACTTCGTGCCCAGTCCACAACTAGGACTTATTGCCCAATTCCATGAACCAGGACTTAGTGCCCAACCCTCGGTCAGGTCTTAGGTGCCCAGCCGTCGGCCAGGACTTAGTGCCCAATTCCATGAATCAGGACATAGTGCCCAACCCTTGGTCAGGTCTTAGGTGCCTAGCCCTCGGCCTGGACTTAGTGCCCAATCCATGATCAGGACTTAGTGCCTAGGTTAACTAGGACTTTTCATTACTTTGGTCGAGTTTTCTTGACTACCATTCCCTTGTTCAATGTATCACTGACTTAAGCATATTGTCAAACATTAAAACACTTAGAGGAGGACATCACTGATGCATCTTGCACCAACAATCTCTCCCTTTTTGATGTTTGATAATATCTTAAGTTAGATTGGATGAAAGGGCTAAACTATAATCCTTGGGAAAAAATGATCTAAGTTTTGAAAATACATTTTGATCTATTGAGAAAGCTCTCTATCCTTTGAGAGAAGAAAAATTTCTAACTTAAGCTCACTCTCTCCCTTTTTGAATAAAAACATTTTGATTTCATTTGATCATTTGGGAAGAGAAAAAAATTTCTAACTTAAACGCACTCTCCCCCTTTGTCATACATCAAAAATCAACAAAAACACTTGCACCAACAATGAAAACATTGTTTCTTTTGAAAGTACTTAGTATGAATCTTTGAAAGGATAGCAAAGAGCTAGTTAAAAAAACAATTGCACCAAAAAATTACACTTTGAAAAGTACTGAGTAATTTGGAAAAATATTTTGAAGTTAGAAAATTCTCACACTTAGACAGACTTTCATTTAGAAATGATTTTTCAAAAAAGTGCACTCATAAAAAGATTTTCACTTAATAAACAGTGCATTTAGAAGAATACTTAGAAAAATATAAAAAAAAATGAAAGATTGGACAAAATTGTTCTTTGAAACATGTTAGTATTTTGAAAAATATCTGCACTCTTGAAAAAAATTACTTTGAAAAATATTTTGAACATTTTGAAAAATGCAAGTACTTTTGAAAAAATATATTGAGCTTTTTGAAAACTATAAGTACTTTTGGAAAATATTATGCCCTTTTTGAAAAATATAAGTACTTTTGGTATATTTTGAATGTACTTAGAAAAATATTGTTTTTAAAATATAATATTTTACTTGACTTGGTTTCTTTTCTAGTCTGACACAATCCTAGGAAACCTTGTTAACTACAAGGACATTTTCCTAAGTGTCCTAGAAATTCTCCAAACTCAAGTAAATATTATTTCGAAAAGTATTTCAAAACGATTTTATAAGCGACACAAAAAAATTTAAAAAATAAAATAATAGTATTTTGAAAGACAAATTACTTATGTTTTCAACAGGATTTTGAAAATATAGTGCACGAAAATATATTATTTTGAAATGTTTAATAACTCTTTTAATTTGACCTCCCCCTAAACTTGACCCAGTCCTATGAAGCTTGTTGACCACAAGTACTCTTCCTTTGAGTCTTTATGGTTTGGTTCAGATCAAAAGAATTATTTAATAATTTCAAAAATAATTGCCAAAAAAAATTTAGAAAAATACTTGTCAGAAAGTTTTCTTTTGACTTAGACTCCCCCTAAATTAGACACATCCTAGGAGTCCTTGTAGATCATGAAGAAGATTTCCTCTGTGTCTTTAGGGTTTATCAAGATCAAAAAGGAAATAAACACGATTCTCGACAAATATTTTGAAATGTTAGCGATATAACACTGTTTTTGAAATAATTTTGAAAGCATTATTTTAAGATGATAAATTTTAAAACATAAGGTTTAAAAAGAAACAAAAAAAAACTCCCCCTGTTTTCGACACCGTATGACTCTATCTAAGTGTCTTAAGGGACTCTAGTGTTGACCTAAAGGCTTGTGTCTAATTGTGTAGGTCAAACACTTTCTCGAAAAGATATAATTTTGAAAATCTATCATATATAGACAATTAGATAAGCATGAAGTCCATAAAAACATTATTATGTTAAAGCACTATTTTGAAAATAGATTTTTAGAAAAATATTCTAAGGATTTTGCAAAATAATTTTGAAAAATATTTTTCAATTATTCCTTAACATCTCACCCATTTTAGATGTCTCAGTACAAGCAAGCATGGTTGCCTTATGGGTGTATTGTGAGATGCTTGAATAATTTTTCTTAATTTATTGTTAAATCTAAGATTTAATCAAAACTTGTGTTAGATTCAAATTTATCAAATGGTAAAGTGAATTTGAGTTTCGATAATTGGCTTACAGGTCTTGGCGAGGCACAGAGGCCTTCTTTGGCCGTAGCTTTATTTGAGCAACAACCCTTTCCTTGACAAAGTCTTTTACCAAAAATTCATTTTCAAATTACTTCTTGAAAAATTTTGGTCTAACTAGTTTAGGTTTTGGATCGGTAGCTTCAGCTAGTTCCACCAGACTAAACAGACCAAGTAGGGTACGCCTTACCTTACTTGACCTTTTTAGAAGGGTTTCCCTAACATACTATCATCTCACCTCCACCTAATACTAGGTTGTTCACGTTTTAATTAGTCTTTTTCCTATAACCATTCTAAATCATGCATAAAATTAAACATGAATGACATGACATATATTTAAAAAAAATAGCAGATGCATGGCATGACAGTTATGCATGAGTCAACCACTTCAAATTATGTTACTTAAGTTTCTAATGATGTATCAAATTCCCGATTTGATACATGTCGTGTGAACCCGCGAATATGCCAACCCACTTTGACATATTTAATATTATTAATTTAATTATTGCAGTTTGGGTAAGATTTTATTTAATTTTAGTTTAAATTAATTAAGAATTAATTGAAGTTAAATTAATTAAGAATCAATTGAAGTTGAATTAATTAATTGAATTTAAATTAATTAAGGATTAATTAAAGTTAAATTAATTAAGGATTAAATTAATTTAGATTTGAGTTAATTGAATTTTAATTAAAGTTAAATTAATTAAAGATTAAATTAAGAATTAATTTGGATTTGAGTTAATTGAATTTAAATTGAAGTTAAATTATTGAAAGATTAAATTAAGAATTAATTTGGATTTGAGTTAATTGAATTTAAATTGAAGTTAAATTACTGAAAGATTAAATTAAGAATTAATTTGAATTTGAGTTAATTGAAGTTAAATTATTGAAAGATTAAATTAAAAATTAATTTGGATTTGAGTTAATTGAATTTTAATTGAAGTTAAATTAATGAAATATTAAATTGAGAATTAATTAAGGTTATTAAGATTTAATTTGATTTAAATTTCAAAATTTCTGGATTAATTAAAAGTTGTGGGTCTATTTTCATCATTTTCATGATTTCAAAAATTTCTGACTCATCTACTATTTCTTCTTTATTTAATTTTTCAAGTTTTTGTAAGAATTCTGATTTATTTGATTTTTTGTAAGTTTTATTGACTATAGCCTTGATTCTAGAAAATTCAATTTCCTCCTCATCCTCATCATCAAAATTATATGCTTCTACATCTTCATAGTAGGTGGAGTAATTTTCTGGGCTACTAGTTAATGTTTCATAATTTTCTTTAGAATTATCCAAGAAATTAATAATTAAATTATTATCTAAAAATATTTCGTCTCTACTATCCTCAGAAATATCAGAGTTATCCTCAGTAAAATCTTCAGAAATATTTTCTATGTTATCCTTAGGATTTTCAGAAATAATTTTAATGTTATCCTCAAAAATATTTTCAGGATTAATCTCAGAATTAATTTCTGAATTATCATGAACATTTTCAAATTTAATTTCAGGATTATCAGTAAAATTATTAGAATTAATTTCAGAGTTAACAGTAAGATTATCAGAACTAATTTCAGGGTTATCAGTAAGATTATCAGAATTAATTTTAGAAATTATTGAATTGACATTAAGGATTAAAAAGTTAATTTCTGATATTTTAACAGTATCTACATTTTGTAACTGATCATGCAAAGTATTGATTTGACTATTTACAAAGTTTAATTTTTTAGAAAAATTATCTAAGTTATCTATATAGGATAGTGCAGGAATTTGAAAATTTTTCCGGACGTAAATTTTACGTACCTTTGTCGGACACTTATTCTTGTAGTGTCCATACTTTTCGCATTTGAAGCATTTGATGTAGCTTTTGTCCCGCCGGACTCCGGGTGCTGGTGCCTCCTTTGCTGCCAGTGGTGAAGTTCGAGTCTTACGAGTAGGACACTAATTTTTATAGTGTCCTCTCTCCCTGCACTTAAAGCATGTGATATGAAATTTAAAAATTGACATTTAAAATAAAATGTACCTGATTCACCCCTGGACTCCCCCTTAACTCTTGGCGTCTTTTCTTCATCGGCTATTAGTCCGGTGAAGAGCGACTAGACTCTGATACCACTTATGGGGACCGGTGCCGTCGATAGAGGGGGGGGGGTGAATATCGACCGTAAAAACTTCACGGAAACTTCGTAAACATTTTGATCGTTCTAGATATACAGTTAGTGCAGCAGAAAATAGAAAGAATGAATGAACAAACAAAGTGCACACGAGATTTTTACTTGGTTCCCAACCCCTCAGGGTCAGTACATCCAAGGCCTAAGCACGGGAACTCCCGTCCACTAATGGTCTCCTTTCCGAACTTTTCAAAGGCGGAGAAACCCATCTTACAGTGCACAATTTACAATCAAAAGATAAAAATAAATTAAGTATGGAATGTAAATTCAAACCAAACTAAAAGAGTCGAAGACTCGGCCGATCTGGATCTCTGAAGTGCCGCGCACTTCCTCCTGGAGCCTCCTTGGTCACAAAGCTTCGTCGTTAGTGCTTTATCGTCACTTGGAAAGCTTAGAATGATTTCTGAATGTTGTTTTGAGTTGAGGGGTCGAACCCCCTTTATATAGGCTTGGTATAGGGCGCCTGTGATCAATGAGGCGCCTCAAAGAGCCTGGTTAAACCTCATCTCCATGATGAACTTGCAGCAGTCGATAAGGATTTCAACCAGGGCGCCCTGGACATACAGGGCGCCTGAATGAATGAGGCGCCTGGTTTCATTGAGGTGGCTTGGTTGATGGGGGCGCCTAGCGGCCTTGTTTCCAGCCTTGTTGTGTGTTTGTTTGCCTGCTTTGTCTTTCATTTTAGGTACCTGCAAGATTCATAAATACAAGGCAACCACATGTACAATCTTAGCCTTAACGAAATGGTTCTGACTTTGGATTTCCACGAAACCCTAGGTTGAACCGACGCCTATGTTCCCATCCCCGGGAACACACCTTTCACCTACTCCTCTCAGGAGACGATTGCCACCCGGCCCATCCGGTTGGACTTTTTACTTAGCCTTCGAGACTCTCGGATCTCGAGACGTCCGACCCTCGACCCGTCTCTACTTCTGTCCTTAGTCAACGCTCAGCTATGTTGCTCAATCCCTCGGACCAAGATTTCGTGCCCAGTCCACGACCAGGACTTATTGCCCAATTCCATGAACCAGGACTTAGTGCTCAACCCTCGGTCAGGTCTTAGGTGCCCAACCCTCGGCCAGGACTTAGTGCCCAATTCCACGAACCAGGACTTAGTGCCCAACCCTCGGTCAGGTCTTAGGTGCCCAACCCTTGGCCAAGACTTAGTGCCCAATCCATGATCAGGACTTAGCGCCTAGGTTAACTAGGACTTTTCATCACTTTGGTCGAGTTTTCTTGACTACCCTTCCCTTGTTCAATGTATCACTGACTTAAGCATATTGCCAAACATTGAAACACTTAGAGGAGGACATCACTGATGCATCTTGCACCATCATTGGACTCGGGTATCAGTTGCAGTTTTTTCTTCTTTAGTTTCCATGTAGGTTTTTCTTCTTTAATTTTTGAAAGATTCCTAGAAACCTTGTAAGCATCTACCATAGATGCCCACAAAGTGATTCTGGGAAAGGAGTTTAAGGCATACCTTATCAAGTCCTAATTTTCTACCTTTTGGCCGATGGTGTGAAGGTCGTTCATTAGCTCTTGGATACATGCGTGAAGTTGTGCAGCGATTTCATCATCTTGCATCTTAATGTTGTAGTGCTTGTTAAGGAGCAGATCCTGCTTGCTGATTCTGGTATCTGACGTCCCTTCGTGTATCTCAATCAGCTTGTTCTAGAGCTCCTTTGCACTATTGAATCCACCGACACGGTTGAGTTCTTCCTTTGTGAGGCCACACTGGAGGGTCTACGTTGCCTTTGTGTCTGCTTTAATTTTTTCTTTAGGGGAGCATCCCACTCAGTGTATCCCAGAAATTTGCCTTGTGCATTTTTTGGATTTTTTAGGCCGACCTGGATGATGATCTTCCACCTAAGTTTTAGGCACGAAGACCTGACCGAGAACTAGGACTATCCTACACACTTAGCAAATCCGTTAGATCACAACACAAACTTAACTTTGAACCCTTTGCCATTATCAAAACTAGGTTCGATCTGGTGCTTCCGACACCAACACTTTTTTCTTATGAGACATGAGAAAGACCTCCAAATAAGTGGGTTGTCGATCTAATGAATGTTCCTGCATACATAATCAAAATAGGACCAAAATTATACAAGTTTGGTAATAAATTAAAAATTTGCTTATATAACATAAAATTAAAATTTCCAAATCCATGGCATGCTCCACAATCGATCAGGATCCAGAAGTATGCAGAGCAGTTCTGATACTCAGGCTACTTGACTCTGTATTTTTATTTACTCGAGTTTTTTTTAGCATTTGTCTTCCACTTTACTTCATCCCAGGTGGTCGTCCATGCACCCCTGATCTCGTCTGATACATATTTTAGCCTAATGCCCTTCTTTCTCATAATGTATAGAAGGTCCTTGTATATATTCAAAGTGGTTATAAATTGTGGCTTATGCTCTTCCTCCCAGGTATAATTTTTCTGCAATTACGAGTTAAAAATTTAGTAGATACATATATTATACAATACCAAACATATCCATTTACTTTCCAAAAATTTGTTATAATCAAATTGCTTCATCTCTTGGTCTACATGCGTCCATGTACTACTAGAAGCACAGACTTTTTTTTTAAATTTTCACTGATGTATCAGTGCCCATATTGTGTAAAATTGATGAAATAATATTAATGTATGTGAAATATGTTTCAAATAAAGTCATATATGAACTTGAATTATTAATAACAAAAAAATACTTACGAATCTCCAACAACCCTTAGCACTATACAGGCATGGAGTGCTGGTGCTTGCTCTGCTGTGATAATATTTGCAAAATAACATTACAACACATCTAAAGTTTACTAACAATATATGATAATATATGCACAAAATAAGACGAAAGCATAACTCACTTGATGAACAATAATGCAAATATTTAATCATCATTAATATTTGACTAATCAATATTAACAGGTTCTAAGTTTTCATCGCTAGGCTTTGTTAAGTCAACAAGATTCTCACTATTGGATATATCTCCATTATCTATATCCTTGTAAGTGACATTAACATTTATAAGTAATTGAGATGTGGATTGGAGTTGTGAATCAACTGAATATCTCTCCACTTCTTCATTCTGAAATGCATCATGGTTTTAAACAGTGGCGATGTTTAACATTTCTATGGTCAGCCGAGGTTTCATTCAAAAAATAAACAACCATTCACTAGATCTTCTTCTCTTTATAGGGTATTTAAGATAGAAAATTTGATCCATTTGTACCCTGAACATGAAAGGTTCAAACTTATTGAATCTTTTATTTGCATTATCCTCAACTAAATTATAGTTTTAATGTATTCTAGTACTTGTTCTTGGGGTCGAATCATACCATGAACATTTAAATAACACAGACCTTTTTATAGGTAATACAAGATATTGAACCTATATGATTTCGTCAAGTTTACCATAGTAATAAAACTTAGTATTATTGTTGTCAATAGATACTTTAACAAAAACACCAGAATTGTAGGTTAATCTCCATGAATCTCATTGCGCCACTTGGAATTTACGTCCATTAATATATTAACTAGAGTACACCATTATTTTACGGAGGGGTCCGGATATAAGATTCATTATTCTATTATTTTGTACATTTGATATTCGACTATCTTTCATCTATAAAAATATTTTTGATATAAAATAGGATTGAACTTAATACACATGAACAAAATAATTTCAAAAAAATTCTCTAACTTACATATATTTGAAACTATAATGCAAATTCAGTCTCTAACTTTTCAACGACCTCACTTGGACCCATTGATGGATTTTATAGATGAAGTTGTTGTTCATACTAGCTATGAAAGAAGGTAATTTTAACAAAATTAGGATTTGAAGAAAACAAACAAAATGGGATAAATGTTTGATTAGGGAAGTCAACTTATTTTTTTGTAGGGTTTGACCATATGATAGTTTAATAATATGTATGTTCTTACATCATTATATTCTTGTTGACTTAATCATCTAGAAATAGATGCACCCATTGGCTTATTGGGAAACTTGAAAATAGAAACCATCGATGGGTCTATCGGCTGAGCATCATCAGAATTTCTATGACACTTGCAATCTCTGATTTTCACATTATCAGTAAAATAATAGGAGCAATAAAAAAGATGCTTCTTTAACAAGATAAACATTACATATTAACCTTTCAACTCTTGCTTTGTTACGAATATTATTCTTTAATTTTTTCAAAAACTGTTTGAATGGACATATCCATCTGTACTGCACAAGACTAGCTATTCATGCCTCATAAGGTAAATGTACTAATAAATGTTCTATTGAATAAAAAAAATTGGGTGAGAATATGTGCTCTAGCTTACATAGTATGAGAGGAATGTATATTTCTAGCTGAAGCATATCCACCATCATAATATACCTCATCGTTAAATTTTAGAAAAATAAACTCAATTTTGTAAGTGTTTGCCAAATATTATTAGGAAGTAGGTTAAGGAAAGCTATTGGAATAAGTCTTTGCATGAACACGTGAAAGTCATGACTCTTTATTCTAAACATCTTTAACCTGTTCATATCCATTCATCTAGACATATTTAAGGCATATCCATCTGAAAATTTGATTTCTTTCAACCAATTGCATAAAACTTGCTTACTATCTTTGTTCAATATATAACAAGCCTTTGGATATTTATTAGTAGTTCCATTTTGATGCAACTCTAGTATGCTCACATGATTTTGTAGTGTCTTTAGTTCTTCTAGACATATTTATAGTGTTGAAGATATTATTGAAAAAAAATTCTCAACATGTATTACAGCTAAATTATGACGAATGAGTAGAGATTTCTAATATGACAACTCCCAGAAAATTCTCCTTTTATTCTAACCACACTTGTACATCTTTGTTTATCTCATTAGAAATAGGCTAAGATATTGGTATAAATCCATAACTGTTATTTGTTCAATGATTTCTTCACTTGACACAATTATTAGGGGATGTTTTCTGACTATTACATTCTTTATGAAAATTTTCTTATTTTGCCTGAAAGAGTATTCAACTAGTAAAAATTTCTGATGATTATTAAACAAAGATATCTTCCCACTCCAAGGTAATAAAAATGCATCAGACTCTATCAATAATGTGGGTTGTTGCTGCCAGAATCACCTGGTCAAACCTTATTTTGATATTGACAAAGATTTTAAAGTTAAATATTGCTTGTGATCTAACGTGTTACCTTAAGTGTGTAAGAAAATTCTAGTTGACCTTGGTACTAAGTCCTAATCTGCAGGATTACGCACTAAGACCTGGCCGAGGGCTGGTCAACGAAGTCCTGGTGTGGAAACTGGGTACTAAGTCTTTCTCGAGGGTTAGGCACCGAAGTCCTAATCTAGAGGATTGGGTAAAAGACTTGGCTGATCAAGGATGATGGACAAGAGTTGAGACGGTTCGAGGATTAGATGCCACGAGTTTCAGAGTTAAGATTGGAGATTGAGCAAAAGTCCAACTAAGGGTTGGCAAAAGGTAATTTCTCCTAAGAGGAGTAGGTGAGGATGTGTTCCCAGGAAGAGGGAACAGTAGACGTCGGTCTGACCTAGGGTTTCGACCAAAACCTAAAATTCAGGACAGGACAGCTCGAGTTGTCAAAACACATGCATTCCATATTTATTTGTGATTTGGTTTTCTGTTAACATTGTTTTATAGCTAAGGAAGAAAGATGAAGGAGGTTGAGCATTCGGACCTCAAGCGCCTATGTTGAACCCAAGCACCCAAAGCTTTGGGCGCCCGAACGAGACTTGGGTGCTCAGGATCCTTCTTTTTGAGTCATGGCCAGTTGACATAGCACACGTGGGTTTGTCGATCCACATCACCTCCCAGGCGCCTAGGTAGGCATTCAGGCACCGAGGAAGGATAAGTTTTGGGAAGAAGTCTCTATGATCAGCGGCCATGTCGGTGGCATAGGGGCTCTTGGGATGGTTATATAGGCACCTGTATAACCCTTTATAAGGGAGTTCGACCTCTACACTCGACATCAAGAATTCTACTACTTTGGCTCCTGTGTGCTGCACAATCTTCTTTACTTGTGTTGTCGATATAAGTTTAATTTTTGCTTTGTACTTTCATACTCATAATATTTATATTTATTTCAGATTGATAGTGGATTGCCCAAAGTAAACGATCAAGGATCTGACCCTTGGAGTAGAAGCCATCATAGACTCCGAACCAAGTAAAAAGAAAAGGTGTTAGCCATGTTCTTTTTATTCTTGCTTATTTATGCTGCGTACTCGTTGTTTTCTAAAGTTCGAATCTGAAAATTTTAAGAGTGCTATTTAAACCTCCCAATCTATTACTCTCCTTGATCCTACATGGGTATGTTAATTTACCAGCCGTGCTTCATCCTGATGACATTGAGTACGCTGGAAAATCACTAATCGTCCATAGTAAGGTAGCATGCAATGTAAAATTTTATTTATTTGCAACTTCATAAGTAACCGATTCTACATTCCATAATTCATTGAGCTCAGAGATCAGAGGTTGCAAGAAAACATCTATCTTCACTTTGGAATTGGTTGGACCAAGAATGAGCACAGTAAGGAACATGAATTCATCTTTCATCTATATTCATGGCGATAATTTGTATGGTGTTGATATAGCTGGCCAAGATGAATATTGCTGTCCTAATTGATCAAATGGCTGAAATCCATCTGCAAAAAGTTTCAATATGATATTTCATGGTTCTATGCAAAGGAGGGAAATATAGTATTAAGATGTTTCCATGTAGGTGAGTCACAAGGATGACACATTATACCTCCTTCGTGCACATGCTCATGATGCCACCTCATGTGGAAAGCTGTTGCGGCAGATACATACATGTGTTAAAGTCTAATAATAATACATCACTTTCCAAGTAATAATTTTCTTCTTCTTCCCTAGTATGTGAGTACGATACTTATAACAAGGCTGAGGATAAATTCTATATTCAATCAGTTCACTGTCTTCGCTCCAAAATATCATTGATAGGCATGAAAAGTATAAGATGTTCATTATTATTTCACAATACTTTTGACCTACCTTGCATGCATGGATTTCATCTTGATCACATCAATTACCTGATTTCTATGCTTTTCTATACTAATATACTACTCCTGTACATTTTGGATGATAATTATGCAAATTGGAGCAAAAACTAGAGTTGAAGAACACAAGAGGGAGCTTTAGAGCTTGCCACGGTGCCCGTGCCTAGAGGCACGGGTCATGCACGTTCGGCCGACTCGTTACACCTACATGTGCCCAGCAGCATGGGTCATGCTCAACCCATTGCAACTGGCACGACCACCTGTGCCAACCTCCGCATAGAGACAACCATACCTAACATAGGCTCAGCGGCACGGGCAATACTCAACCCACCACAATTGGCACGACTGCCTGTGCCAACTGTCGCATAGAGACAACTAGAGCATGAAATGGGTGCCCGTGCCCAGGGGCATGCTCGTGTTGGGCAACTACCATTGAACCCTATACAAGGGAATCCATTCCTTAAGGTTGAAGATTTTGATTTGGGGTCGTTCAAGGACCCCAAGGCAGCTACAGGAGGTGTTTCCAAGGCGATCAAGGGTCATCCATGCACCAAGAGAAGATCGGGAGGGCGAGGAAGATGATTTCAATGACCAAACCTAAGTCGTTCTTCTCTTTTCTCTGATTTCTGGAATTGTATTGGATTTTCTCTATTTGTAATCATATTTGTGGATTGTAAACTGCTCTTATAGGGTGATCGCTGGATTTTAGGATTAGAGAGTAGCTTTTATGTTATGTAACACAATTTCACTATTTATTTCATGTTTAGATCTATTATTCCATGATGTGTTGAATTATGTTATGACTCTACTGTGTCAACTCGATCTTGACACCAAAAGCTCGAGAATCAAAATCCCATAAGGATTAGGGGATGAACCAATAGGAGAACCTTATCCTCCGATCCATAGAAAATTGTGATGATGGGAATCGGATACGAAAGTGCAATCTAGTGAACCGCAAGGAACCACAAGTCGTCATAGAACCGAATGGACCAACATTTATGCGATGTCACATAGTAGGGAGAGGGTCAATTAGGGGTCGCGCGATCTCGTGACAAGGTCCCCATTAGGTTGTGGGCCTTAGTTGTGAATCATCTGAAATAGGAGATAAATTAGGGTTGTTACGCCAATGTAGTTCCAAAAGTCCACATTGGATACTCTAGGATGACTACCTACACAAGTCAACATTGAGGACAAGAACTCAAACATTTCCCTAGTGCTTGCTAGCATAAAAGTGAAACCAAAGTCCTAGAATTGTTTCTTTCTGACTGATACCTAGACCTCACATCTGCCTTTCTCTGACCTCGTTCTGTGATCAAGCCCTGTCTTCTCTCATTGTAATCTTTCTGCCTTCACATCTACTTTCTTCTTTTTTAGGAATTCTAGTCACCTAACCCTCGAACTTTTGACTTGGTCTAAACGATCGAGTTTGATCATTAGGCTAGTAATTATTCTCTAGTCTCTATGAATTCGATATCTTATAACTTGATGACACCATCTACACTTGCAGTTTGCACGCATCAAGTTTTTGATGTCATTGTAGGGGGCTAGTTTATAGTAATATTAGCTAAACTTCATACTGATCGGATTGGATAGTTTTTCTTTTCTTGTACTTATTTTTATTTTGCTATTTGCTGAAATTTGCCTTACCCTATTTTTTTTCTTTTCCATTATAGGGGGATTATTTTCTTATATGCATAGAGATGCTAGAGAAGAAAATCTATTGTTGTTTGACCTTGAGATTGATCATGCCTTCCATCGAAGACCGAGAACTAAATGAGCAATGGAAGGAAATCAGAATCAAAATGTCCCAAATCTATTGGAAGAAGTCAATCACAGAGCACTTGGAGACATGCGTCGCCTAGCGTCTGGGACTTCAGATCAAGCATAGCCTGTCCCACCATATAGACATATAATTTTAAGTTGAAGCCGACCTTAATATGCATGGTGTAGCAAAGCCAATTCAGTGGAGCGGCTATGGAGGAAACCAACTTACACTTGGAGAACTTCTTGGAGATTTGTGGCACACTCAAGCAAAACGGAGCCTCAGTGGATGCCATATGACTCATTCTATTTCCGTTCTCACTTAGAGACAAAGCATGGGTCATGCCAACCGTTGCACGAAGACAACCAGAGCCCTACACGGGTGCTCGTGCCCATTGGACAACCGCCTTTGAACCCTATATAAGGGAATCCATTCCTTAGGCTTGAAGAGTTTGATTTGGGGTTGTCCAAGCACCCCAAGGTGGCTAGAGAAGATGTTTCCGAGGTGATCAAGGGTCATGCATGCACCAAGAGAAGATCGGGAGCAGCGAGGACGACAAATTCGACGACTAAACCTAAGTCTTTCATCTCTTTTCTATGATTTCTAGAATTGTATTAGATTTTCTATATTTTTAATCATGTTTGTGGATTATAACCTCGCTCTTATGGGATAATCACTAAATTCTAGCATTAGAGAGTAGTTTTTATGTTATGTAAGCACAATTTCACTATTTTATTGAATGTTTATATCTATTGTTCCATGATGTGTTGAATTGTGTTCTGACTCTACCGTGTTAACTCGATTTCGATGCCAAAAGCTCAAGAATTGCAATCCCATATGGATTAGGGGATGAACTGATAGTAGAATCCTATTCTCCAATCTGTAGAGAACCGTGATGTGGGGAATCATATACGAAAGTACAACCTGACTAATCATGAGGAATCATAGGTCGTTATAGAACCCAATGGACCAACCCTTATGCAATGTCACATAGTAAGGAGAGGGTCAAATAGGGGTCGCAGAATCTCGTGGTAGGGCCCCCACTAAGTTGCAATCCCTAGTTGTGAGTCTTCTGAAATAGATGATGATTAGGGTTGGTACACGGGTGTAGTTCTAAAAGTCAACATCAGATATCCTAGGATGACCTACCTACACAAGTCAATATTGAGGAATGTTGGATTCGGTTGCGGCATTCCTCCCTATATTCCCGGATTAAAATTCTATTGATTAGAATTAATCCGGATAGGGAAAAACTTCCCGAACGACCTTTTTCATCTTCATGCTTTTCAATTGAGAGATCGCTTGAACAAACTTGTTGTTCAAGCAATTAATCTCCTTTATCGAATAGCAGCGGAAAAGAAAATGAAGATTGGATCGCCGGTTCTTGTGTTTATCTTCGGGATCCAAGAAAACAAATACAATTAAACTAAGAATGAAATAAAAATAAGATATATCTCTTGTTTTACCTCTTGATCTTCTATTGTATTCCTATCCTCTTCTTGGACGTCGTGTGGGCGACGATCCTCCAAGAAACAAAGCCACCAAGAAAACCCTCCTTCTTCCTTCCACTTGCGCCGCCCCTAGTCCTTTCTCCTCCTTCTTCATGTGCCGGCCAAAACTCCACAAAGTGATGCACCGCTGGCCCTAAGGAGAGAAGAGAAGAGAAGAGGAGAAGAAGAGAAAGAAATCTCCTTCTTCCCTAATCCCCAGCGCCCTTGCTTACGGCGCCGAACACCACCAAAGAGAGAGAGAGAGAGAGAGAGGGAGGAAAGAAGGCTTAGGGCTTCTCATGATAGCTTATGAGAGAGTATTTATAGACTACAATAAGAACATGAGGAGGAGTTGGTTTTGGTCTCCTAATGGATCCTCAACCCGACCCGTTAATAACAACCCGCTCCACTAATGGGTTATTATTGTACTACTGCACCAACCCCATAATAAAATATGAGCTCCTTCTTATTATGTGTACATTTTCTCCCCGTATTTAAGATATCGCATGTCCATTAATTAATTAAATTACTGATAATTTAATTAATTAATATCTAACTCCAAGAGTAGTACCACTCAACCTTATTATCATGTCGGACCAAGTCCACTTGCAGGATTTACATGATAATCTTTATGAGCTCTTCAAGGGGACATCATCATCCTAAAATAATTAGGACACAGTTTCTTTCTATAATCAACGATACATCATATAAATAATATTATTTCACAATTTACCAGGCCTATTGATTTAACGAATAAATTTTGCCCATTGGTAAATTAAAGAAATAAATATTAAGTACATGTGTCCGTTATTGTATCGGGATTAAGAGCATGTACATCCATAATAACCTGAGGTCTTGTTCGATTATATAGTCAGTATAAATCGAATCACCTCAAATCGGTCATGCTCGATACACACAAAGTGCACTAGTGTAATTTTATAGTCAAGATAGACTAATACCAAATTACACTACAATCATTCCAATGGTTTGTCCAAATCCATCTCGGTTGTGAGCCACTACTTATACTTTACAAGGAACTGATAACATGATCTTCTGTGTAACACCACACACCATGTTAACTACAATGTAAAGTAATAGACAACTATATATATAACAAATATAAAATGTAAATATATGACCACTGTGATTCTTATTCCAAAATAGATCTTCATACAAAAGTTAGGCTTATAGTATACATCCTAACAATCTCCCACTTATACTAAAAGATTATGCTGCCATCAAATTGCCATACATCTTATTCTCATCCCCTCAACATACCTATCATAAGCTTTCGCTGGAAGGGCCTTAGTGAAAGGATCTGCCAGGTTATCCACTGATGCAATCTTGGAGATAACAACTTCTCCTCGCTTTACGATGTCTCGTATCAGGTGGTACTTGTGCTCAATGTGTTTACTTGCCTTATGAGCTCGTGGTTCTTTTGAGTTTGTTACTGCACCACTATTATCTCAATGAATTGTGATAGCTTTGGGCAAATCATGAATCACCTCTAAGTCCATCAAGAAGTTCCTGAGCCATACAACTTCTTTGGCTGCCTCAGACGCTGTCACATATTCAGCTTCCTGGAGTCTGCAACGCATTTATGCTTGATACTCCTCCATACTATGACTCCATCTCCCAAAGTAAACACATAACCCGAGGTAGACTTACTGTTATCCCTATCTGATTGGAAATCATAATCCGTGTAACCCACAGGGAGAAAATGATCTGCCTGGTAAATTAACACATAATTTCTAGTCCTTTTTAGGTACTTTAATATATGCTTTACCGCAGTCCAATGTCCTTGTCCTGGATTACTTTGATATTTGCTAACCATGCCCACGGCAAAACACATATCCGGGCTCGTACATAATATAGCATACATTAGGCTCCCTACAGCCGAAGCATAAGGAACTGCCTTCATCTCCTCTATCTCCTTTGATGTTTTAGAACACATCTCCTTAGATAAAGGTACTCTATGCCGAAAAGGTAGAAAACCTTTCTTGGAGTTTTGCATGCTAAAACGAGCTAGGATAGTGTTAATATACGAAGCTTGAGATAAGCACAATATCCTTTTCTTGCGATCCCTTATAACTTTGATCCCAAGGATGTGTCCAACTTCTCCCAAGTCCTTCATATCAAACTATTTGGACAACTATACTCTTACGTCTGACAACAATTTGACATTGTTGCCAATGAGTAAAATGTCATCTACGTATAGTACAAGAAGTACCACTACATTTCCGTCACTCCTCTTGTATACACAAGACTCATCCGGACTTTGTATGCATCCATAAGATTGGATTACCTCACCAAACCAGATGTTCGAAAATCTTGAAGCTTGTTTCAATCCATAAATGGGCCGATAAAGCTTACACACAAGATGCTCTTTGTCCTTTGCAATGAATCCTTCTGGTTGCTTCATATAGATGTTTTCTTCAAGACTTTCGTTAAGGAAAGCTGTCTTGACATCCATTTGCCAAACCTCATAATCCATATGAGCAGCAATAGACAAGAGAATCTGGATAGACTTAAGCATGGCTACTGGCGAAAAAGTTTCCTCATAATCGATCCCCTCTTTCTGAGTATACCCTTTCACAACAAGCCTTGCTTTAAAGGTTTCCACCTTTCCGTCTGATCCTCTCTTCCTCTTGTAGATCCACTTGTATCCAATGGCTTTTACACCATCAGGTGGTTCTACTAGCTACCAGACTTGATTAGAATCCATAGATTCTATCTCAGATTTCATCGCCTTTTGCCAAGATACCACATCTTTATCTTGGAGTGCTTCGTCATAAGTCTAAGGATCAAGTTCATGTTCACCAGGGACCATGTCCGAAGACTCTCCCAAAAATATGAATCTGTCAGGTTGTCTAACAACACTCCCACTACGACGAGATACTACCTGTGTCTCATCTGTGATACGCGGTGCAATCACTTGTGGTATATCATCTTGTACTGTTGGTACTGAAGTAGGAACTTCCTCTCTTATTTCCTCTAGAACAATCTTACTCATGGGCTTGTGGTTCATTACATAGTCCTCTTCTAAAAATCGGACATTGGTGCTAACAATGACCTTCTGATCTTTAGGACTATAAAACAAACCACCTTTCGTTCCTCTAGGATAGCCTACGAACAAGCGTACTTCTGTATGAGATTCCAACTTATCAGCGTCTCTTTTCAGCACATGTGCTAGACCACCCCAACTCCGAATATGTCTTAGCCTAGGCTTACGCCCATTCCACAATTCTGTGGGAGTAGAGGGTACTGATTTAGAAGGTACCAAGTTCAGAATATACACTGCCGTTTCCAGAGCATAACCCCAAAACGAATTCGGTAATTCAGAATAACTCATCATTGATCTAACCATTTCCATAAGAGTCATATTCCTGTGTTCTGCCACACTGTTCTGTTGGGGTGTATCGGGTGCGGACAATTGGGATTGAATCACAACCTCTGATAAGTAACTCCTAAACTCTCCCAAGAGGTACTCACCACCACGATCAGACTGTAGTGTCTTGATACTTTTACCATGACGTTTCTCCACATCCGCCTTGTACTCTTTGAACTTGTCAAAGCACTCAGACTTGCGGCACATCAAGTAAATGTATCCATATCTCGAATAGTCATCTATAAATGAGACGAAATATTTAAAACCACCTCTTTCCTGGATAGACATAGGACCACACAAATCAGAATGAACCAATTCCAATACTTCTTTGACTCTATACCCCTTGGCCTTAAAAGGCCTCTTGGTCAATTTTCCTTCCAAGCAAGATTCGTAGGTTGGGAAGTCTTCCACCACCAATGAACCCAAAGGTCCATCAACTATCAACCTTTGAATTCTACTCAAGTTAATATGACCCAACCTTAGATGCCAATGATATGTTTGGTTCATTTTCTTTTCTCTTATTAGAATTAGAAGATGTGTTATTAATTTCCATTTGCATCGTGGGAGAAATTGGATTAAGAGTATACAAATTGCCAACTAATGCACCAGAACAGATAATCTCCCTATTCCTTTTGATAACAACTCTGTCATTAAAAGAAATAGAATACCCATCCATAAATAATTTAGAAATTGAAATTAAATTCTTTCTAAAATAAGGTATGTAAAGATAATTTCTCAAAACCAAAAATTTATTTTTAGCAAAAGATAAATAAATATCTCCCACTGCAATAGCCGCCACCTCCATAGCATTGCCCATGTAGACGATAATCTCACCCTCAGATAGTCGTCTGGTTTCCTGGAACCCCTGCAATGATTTACAGACATGATCAGTGGCTCCTGTATCTACACACCAGGTACCGGTAGATAACACCGCTAAACATGTTTCAACAACTAACGAAAAATATATACCTTGTTTGTTCTCCTTTCGGCGGGGACAACCCACCTTCCAATGTCCAGCCTGCTTGCATGTAAAGCACTTGCCTTTCGACTTCTTCACTCCAGCTTGTTGTCCTTGAGATCCAGCCGCTTTCTTTGCTGAACCAACTTGTTTCGTCTTCTTCTTACTAACTTTCAACTTAGAAGCAGAAGTGTTTTCAGCAATGTAAGTTTGAGTACTTTGACAAAATAGCCCTTCTGCTACCTAGAGTTCTGTCAGAAGTTCCGCCAATGAATACATCCTTTTGTTCATGTTGTAGTTCAGGCAGAACTGCTCAAAACTCTTGGTTAGCGTCTGGAGAATGATATCGACCTGGGTTTCCCCTTCGATTTTAGCTCCAAGGACTTCCATATCATTTAAATGAACCATCATCTTGAGAACATGATCCCTCACGGGTGTTCCCTCAGCCATGGTGGTCGTCATCAAGTTCCTCATAGCCTCTTGCCTAGCAGCCCGATTCTGGTGTCCGAAGATTTCCTTAAGACTGAGCATCATGTCATAGGCAGTAGCAAAGGCCTGATGTTGATGTTGTAGTACATTTGACATGGAAGCGAAAATGTAACAAAACACTATCTCATCTGCCTTTACCCACTTCCTATAACTCTCTTTCTCCTCTTCACTAGAATCATCTCTAGGCTTAGCGGGACAGATCTCAAAGAGTACAAATTTGTACTCCTCAACAGTCAAGACAATATCCAAGTTCCTTTTCCAATCAATATAATTAGGACCAGTAAGTTTGTTTTCTTTTAAAATCACAGCAAGGGGATTGAAAGCCATTTTGAAAAATTTGAGAATCACATTGGTCAAAACATTAGAATTTAAAATAATATTGATTCCTCAAACAATAAAATTTTAAATTCATCAACACCTCAATACACCGTGAATTTCGTATGCCACGATAGTGTGGACGTATACTAATTCAAACATTTGTATGTGGAGATTTTACCCATTAATTTTATTATCTTGTCAACCTTACTTTTTGACAAATAAAATTAATAGTTGGTTTATTTTCGACCATACAATTAATAGCAGTGACTCCGATGGGGAGGATACTATTAATTGCATCTAAGTGTACACCATTACTTGATACTAAGTCCATTATCTAGGATTATGTCCCTTCCGATGGGGAAGATCACACGCTCCTAAATAATTTCCTAGAATCATCCATAAGGAAGTTTGAACTAGTGATCCGTAAAACAAACTCATCCGATGTGGAGGAAGGCACTCAGAGCCAACACGCAAGTTTGTTTGCATCACTTTTCAAACTAGTAATGGAGGCCATGGGACTCAAAGATTCCCTCTTCCACTTAGTAATTTAAAATGAGGAATTTTTCAAGCATACACAACAAGTATATCAAAACAGCAAGCAATAAATATGAAAATTCAAAATTTCCAACTATTATGGGTTTGTAGATTCTGTCGTTCTCCAATACACCTCCAGTTGATCATCACTCCTCGTCTCCTCCTCTTTTAGCCGTGCAAGTAGGGACCCAAACCGAGGGAAAAAAACTTTAATTTTAATTTATATCCATCGATCCTATACTCCACAAAGGAGTGTACATAAAATCTAGATCGAAATAAATTAAAACTAAGCGGCTAACATTGCCGTATTTAATTATAATTAAATACAAATGGCCTCGTCAACCCCGATGATTCTAATAAATACAATCACACACACAATCATACACAATCACATAGCCATAATAGTTGGATCTTATGCCTACTACCAAAAGGTTAGCCTATTGCACATCCTACTATTATTCGACATATTATATATAAAAAGCATGAAAGTAACCGAATCCAAAACACACAAAACCGGAAACCATGGCTCTGATACCAATTGTGGATTTGGTTGTGGGATTCCTCCCTATATCCTCGGATTAAAATTCTATTGATTAGAATTAATCCGGATAAGGAAAAACTTCCTGAACGACCTTTTTCATCTTCATGGTTTTCAATTGAGAGATCGCTTGAACAAACTTGTTGTTCAAGCGATCAATCTCCTTTATCGAATAGCAGTGGAAAAGAAGATGAAGATTAGATTACCGATTCTTGTGTTTATCTTCTAGATCCAAGAAAACAAATACAATTAAACTAAGAATGAAATAAAAATAAGATATACCTCTTGTTTTAGCTCTTGATCTTCTATTGTATTCCTATCCTCTTCTTGGACGTCGTGTGGGCGACGATCCTCCAAGAAACAAAGCCACCAAGAAAACCCTCCTTCTTCCTTCCACTTGCGCCGCCCCCTAGTCCTTTCTCCTCCTTCTTCTTGCGTCGGCCAAAACTCGACTAAGTGATGCACCGCCGACCCTAAGGAGAGAAGAGAAGAAGAAGAGAAAGAAATCTCCTTCTTCCCTAATCCCCAGCACCCCCTTCCCCTTTGCTTGCTTGCGGCGCCAAACACCACCAAAGAGAGAGAGAGAGAGAGAGAGAGAGGGAGGAAAGAAGGCGTAGGGCTTCTCATGATGGCTTATGAGAGGGTATTTATAAGCTACAATAGGGACCATGAGGAGGAGTTGGTTTTGGTCTCCTAACGGATCCTCAACCCAACTTGTTAATAATAACCCGCTCCACTAATGGGTTATTATTAAACTACCACACCAACCTCATAATAAAATATGAGCTCCTTCTTATTATGTGCACATTTTCTCCCCGTGTTTAAGATATTGTATGCCCATTAATTAATTAAATTACTGATAATTTAATTAATTAATATCTAACTCCAAGAGTAGTACCACTCAACCTTATTATCATGTTGGACCAAGTCCACCTGCAGAATTTACGTGATAATCTTTATCAGCTTCTCAAGGGGACATCATCATCTTAAAATAATTAGGACACGGTTTCCTTCTATAATTAATAACACACCATATAAATAATATTATTTCCTAATTTACCGGGCCTATTGATTTAACGAATAAATCTCGCCCATTGGTAAATTAAAGAAATAAATATTAAGTATATGCGCCCGTTATTATATCGGGATTAAGAGCATGTACATCCATAATAACTGAGGTCTTGTTCGATTATATAGTCAGTATAAATCGAATCACCTCAAATCCGTCCTGCTCAATACACACAAAGTGCACTAGTGTAATTTTATAGTCAAGATAGACTAATACCAAATTACACTACAACCATTCTAATGGTTTATCCCAATCCATCTCAGTTGTGAGCCACTACTTATACTTTACAAGGAACTGATAACATGATCTTCTGTGTGATACCACACACCATATTATCTATAATGTAAAGTAACAGACAACTGCATATATAACAAATATAAAATGCAAACATATGACCACTGTGATTCTTATTCCAAAATAGATGTTCATACAAAAGCTAGGCTTATAGTATATACATCCTAACAAGGACAAGAACTAAAATATTACCCTAGTGCTTGCTAGCATAAAAATGAAATCAAAATCCTAAAATCGTTTCTCTCTGACTGTACCTAGACCTCACCTTTGTCTTTCTCTGACCTCTTTCTATGATCATGCCCTGTCTTCTCTCAATATGATCTTTCTGCCTTCACCTCTACTTTCTTCTCATGTTTTTAGGAATTCTAGTCACCAAACCCTTGACCTCTGATTTGATTCAGATGATCGAGTTTGATCATTAGACTAATACTTATTTTTCAGTCCCTGTGGATTTGATATCTTATTACTTGGCAATATCACTATACACTTGTGGTTTGTATTCATCAATTATGTAGTTGTTTATACAATAATCAATCTTCTCTACAATCAAACCTAAACCTTTAACCAATTTCTTTGTATTGTAAAAGCTATCAGTCATTAAGTTTTCAGTAGGAAGCAACTCTGACACCAATTGGTATATGTTATCATACCAGTTGTAGTAATTTGTCACAAAATTATTTTTACATATATGCAATTTTACGGTATCCTCATCATAGAAGGTTTTATTTCTATATTTATAATGATTACATGGATTCTATAACTAGCACCGTTCAAATATTATGGATGATTCTTAGCATAGCTAACGAATTGTTCAAATTCAGTAATAAAATTTTCTTTGATAAATCCATTTCTAATCGATTATACATTCAAGTTTTGTTCATATACATTGTTACCTAATGAGAATACAATTTGAAACATTATTAAACTTATACAATTTGAATTAAGTAGTTAAACTTAATTTAATCATTTAAATTTTAAATCTAGTAAGAGTATCATGAGCTCAATTGATTCCCAAGATCTTTATTTTAACTATATGATTAGGTTTCTATTTCTTCAAATGTGTATTTGATACATATTTGGAGTGATGATTTAGACTTTATAGGCTTATACTATTTATCAACCTAAATCACAAGAAACCTATATTACATATTTAAAAAATAATATAAATATAATGCATTCAATACAACATTCATAAGTTTATTATTGAAAATATGCTAATTAAAACAAGCATCCAAGTACAGCTAAAATTCCAAGTATATTGTTAAACAAGCATTCATAAGTTTATTATTGAAATACCAAACATAGAGTCATACAATGTTGAAAATTAAATATACATAGTTAAAAACAACCATAACAAACAACTAAACATTTCTAACAATCATTAAGTCAAACAAGCTAAGTCTAATAAAAAAAAGACGAGGTTGCTGCTGATGTGTTAAACTCGAATAATATCCAACATCACCTACTATTGTTTATAGATTTACTACTACCACTACTTTGACTGATTGTGAGCCGACAGTTGGCCATGCTCGCAGCCATGAGGTGATGGCCGACCAAGCTCGTGACCATGAGCTAGCGGTCAGCCATTCAAGATCATGATCTTGAGCTGGCGACTGGCCAAGATCGCGACCGCGAGATGTCTGCCAACCAAGGAGAGAGAGAGATGAAGGAGAGCATGGAGTGTACCAAGATGGGAGAGAGACACCGGAGATAATCGCCGCTGGTTGCTGGAAGATCGTCGAGTGAAGAAAATGTGTGCGTAAGAAAAATTAGGGCTTAGTCCTAATTTTTCAACCGAGGATTCCGATGGAATTGGTTTTCCATTGGGGATTCCCGACGGAATTGGTATTCCGTCAAGGAATACCAACCCGATGGAATTGCAATTCTATCGGTAATCCCCAAAGAAATATCAATTCCATTGGTATTTCTCGACAGAATACCAATTCCGTCGGGAGCCCCCGAAAGGAAAACTAGGGATTGTAGACCATTTTAGAGGTTACTGTAGGACTATTGCACATAGGAGGTGTTAGGATGTATACTAAAAGCTTTGCGTTTTGTATAGACATCTATATTTTGAAAGAGAATCACAAGATCACTGTTGCATATTTATATTAGTATATGCATAATGTCTGATGCTTTGCATTGTAAATAACATGATGTGTGATGACACATAGAAGGTCATGTTATCAGTCCCTTGCAAAGTATAAGTAGAGGCTCACAACCGAGATGGATTTGGACAAACCATCGAGATGGTTGTAGTATAATTTGGTGTTGGTTTATCTTGACCATAGAATTACACTAGTGCACTTTGTGTGCATTGAGCAAGACCAACATAGAGGTGATTTAATTTATACTAACTTTATAATTGGATCAGACCTCAGTATATTATGGAGTACATGCTCTGATCCCGATATAATAACGGGCACATGTACTTAATAGTTGATTCTTTGATTTATCAATGGGCGAGATTTATTCTGTTAAATCGATAGGCCCGGTAAGTTGGAAATAATATTATTTACATGGTGTGCCGTTGATTATAGATGGAATCCGTATCCTGGTGAGTCGGGATGATGATGCCCCCTTGATGAGCTCATAAGGTTCATCATGTTAAGTCTTGCAAGTGGACTTGGTCCAACATGATGATAAGGATGAGTGACACTAATCAAGGAGTTAGATGTTGATTAATTAAAATTGTCAGTAATTTAAATTAATCAATGGTCATTCAATATCTTAAACACGGGGAGAAACTGTACTCATAATAGGTGGAGCCCATATGTAAATATGGGGGTTGGTGAGGTGGTTCAATGAAGGGACTTTAGTGGAATGATTCTTCATTAATGGATCGGGTTTGGATCCATTA
This sequence comes from Boesenbergia rotunda, assembly GCA_024364735.1. Classification (NCBI taxonomy): domain Eukaryota; kingdom Viridiplantae; phylum Streptophyta; class Magnoliopsida; order Zingiberales; family Zingiberaceae; genus Boesenbergia; species Boesenbergia rotunda. The sequence continues at coordinate 115,700 of JAGFNQ010000435.1, read as the reverse complement.
GAAAGCCAAGACCCAACTCCTCCTCATGGTCCCTATTGTAGCCCTATAAATACCCCATGGAGTCATGAAACCAAGGGGATCCAATTCCAATTGGAAAAACCCAAAACCTCTCCTCTCCTCCTCTCTCTCTCCCTTCTCTCTCCTAGGTCATGGCGTGGGTGAGGAGAAGAAAGCCCTAGGTTTTCTTCTTCCTCTCCTCTTCTCTCCCTCCCTTCTTTGTGGTCGGCAATCACTAGATAAGGAGGAGTCTTCATCTCCTTTGTGGCGCGTGGCAGCAGGTGAAGAGGAGGGTCGGTGGTTGGAGAGAGAGCTCTTCTTCTTTGAGGTGATTGACGCTGGTGGAAGAGGTTGAACAAGGTCTCGGTAGGGATTCGATAAGACTCTTTCTTCACCTAGTTCTCTTCCTATCTTCTCCCTCTCTGGTGCGAGCACGCCCTAGGAGATGAAAGAGGGTGACTGACGGCAAGGAGGAGCTTCTTGCGGCGCTGGCGGTGAGGAAGAAAGAGGAGGCGCCGGCGGCGGGTTTTGGGAAGAAGGAGAAGTCTTTTCTCTCTTCTTCCTCCACTTCTTCATCTTCCTATTCTTCTTCACCTCAGCTGCCTTGTGGCCGGCGTACCTTGGAGCTTGGTGGTGGCCGGTGGCGCAATGAGGAGGTGGAGGTGGTGGCCGGCGAAAACCCTAGGTCTAGGGTTTTTGTTGGCACGTGGAAGAGGGAAGAAGACGGTGATATTGGAAGGCCTTGGTAACTCCAATTCTTGGTAGATCGCCGCCCACATGACGTCCAAGAGGGAAGGGTCATACAATAGAAGATTGTGATGTAACGAGAGGTATAACCTTGTTTTTACGGCTCTTTGTTCTGTGGGATCGTTTAGAATCGATAGAGGGGGGGTGAATATCAATAAAAACTTTTCGGATTAAAAAGAGCAATTACGCAGCGGAAAAATTCAAATCAATGCTAACACTTTGATTTTTTACTTGGTTTGGAGTCTAGATTGGCTCCTACTCCAAGGCCCACGGTCCTTGACCGTTTATGATGGCAATTCTATTTTCCAAAAAAATAGTACAAAATGAAGTTCGAATACAGAAATTAATTACAACACTTAATTAACAATTATATCGACGACCGGAGAAGATTCGTAGATCGGAGCCGCGGGTTGTCATTGGCGCTTAAGACTTGAGCACGGAGTGTTTGGAGCAGAGCGCTTGAAAGAATTCGTTGGAAGCAATTGTCTCTGGAAGCAAGGGGGTGAACCCCTATTTATACTGCATGCTTGGGCGCTTGTGTTGAAGGGGGCGCCTGACACGTGGTCTGTTCTGCACGAATCCTCATCCGCAGACTTGGCCAACGCTTATCCCTTCAATTGGGGCGCCTGAGCTGACTGGGGTGCCTGTATCAACACAGGCGCCTCATTTGCTAATGTGGAGGCTTGCTTCGAAACTGCTTGGAAATAGCCCTTCTTGGGCGCCTGTCACCATACAGGCGCCTGACTCCATTCAGGCGCCTGACTCTATTCAGGCGCCTGGGAGCAGAAACCTTCAACCTTTGTTCCTGCAACCAGGGTTAGTTCCAAAACATAAATAATAAACAAATAATATATAAGTTAAGCACAATTAACAGCCTGAGCTGTCATGGTTCTGACTTTGGGCTTCCGAAATGGAACCCTAGGTCGAACCGACGTCTAGTGTTCCCTCCTACGGGGAACGCGTCCTCACCTACTCCTCTCAGGAGAGTTTACCTTTTTGCTAACCGGCTCCTCCGGTTGGACTTTTGCCCAATCCTCCGGATCAGGTCTTCGTGCCCAGTCCGCGACTAGGACTTATTGCCCAACCCTCGGTCAGGTCTTCGGTGCCCAGCCCTCGGCCAGGACTTATTGCCCAACTACTAGAATCAGAACTTCATGACTAGTGTACCTAGGACTTTCCTGCACACTTGAATAACTTCGTTAGATCATAATAAAACCTTAACTTATGAATCCTTTGCCATTATCAAAACACAAGTTCGATCTTGGTGCTTCCGGCACCAACATGTTCTTCCATTATTTCATGTGGTTTTAATTAGTTATCTTGCTCTTAATTATTTGATAATTAAGTATGATAATTAATTGTCATGGACCCCGATAATAAACACAATAACCGGCGATCCACTCGTCGTCTTTTCAGCGACCAATTGGTTAGGCGAGTTACAAGGCTTAACTATCAAGTTTGGCCATGTTGTAACTCAAACCAATTAGTACGATGACGAGATGGTCGTTTGGGAGATAAGCCTCCATTCGAATTAAATTTTTAATCCGTAGACAGGGAGAGGTCTCTCATGGATGACCCGGTGTTCGCTTAGGAAACCCGCCAAGCCATATCCCAACAACTGGTATCAGAGCTGAGGTTTTCGGTTTTGTGTGTTTAGGATTCAGTTACATTTTGCACATTATTATGTATTTTATTTTTTCCGGATAATAGGAGGATGTGTGTAGGCTAACTCTTTGGTTGCAGGCATGAGATTCCAACTATTATGGCTTAAATAATGTATGTATGTGATTGGTTGTGCATGATTGTAATTTATTTGAATCCTCAGGGTTAACGAGGCTAAATTAGTATTTAATTTTTGTAATTAAATACGACACTTGTTTAGCCGAGCTTTTTATTTACTTTCGATCTAGATTTTATGTACACTCCTTTTTGGAGTATAGGATCGATGGATGTAAATAAGTAGCTTATCATTTCGGCTTGAAGATCCCTTCAATGGTGGCTTGCGCATGGTGTAGGGAGGAGTGGATGAGGCGGCGACATGACTGGAGGTGCATTGGAGACCAAAGCCATGATAGTTGGAAAAATTTAGAATTTTTCTTGTTTATTGTTTTGGTTTATGAGCTTGTCGTGAGTGCATGAAAATTCCTCATTATAAATAACAAAGTGGGAGAGGGACCCTAAGGGTCCCGCGACCTCCATTACTAATTTGACAAGTGATGCGAACAAGCTTTCGCGTCGGCTCCGAGTGCCTTCCTCCCCATCGGATGACTTTGTTCTGCGGATCACTGGGTCAATCATGATTATAGAGAATTATTGAGGAGCGTGTGATTTTCCCCATCGGACAACACATAATCCAAGATAATTTTCTTAGTATAGTGTATTGGTAAACACATAGACGCAAATAATAGTATCCTCCCCATCGGAGTCACTGCTATTATTTGTAGGGCCGAAGAGGACCAACTATTAATTTTATTTGTCAGAAAGTTAGGTTGACATCATAATAAAATTAATGGGTAAAACCTCCTCTTACAAATGAAGAATTCGTATACGTTCACACTATCGTGGCATGCGAAATTCTCGGTGTTTTGAAGTGTTGGTTGATTTCAAATTTATTATTTTGAGGAATCAATATTTTTTTAAATCTAAATTGTGTGGTTGTTGTGATTCTCAGGTATTTTCAAAATGGATCTAGACCCACTTGATTTGATTCTAAGAGAAAACCAACTTAATGCCCCTAATAATAATGATTGGGAATTAAACCTGGACTTTGTCTCAACTGCCGAGGAATCCAATTGTGAGCTTGTCGAGTTCTGTGCTGAAAAACCTAGCGTGGTTTATTATGAAGAGGAGAAGGAATGTTTTAGGCAGTGGATAAAAAGCAGATGAGATGGCGCAAAGTCATCAACTTCAGGCTTCTTCCATTACCAGTGATAAAACGTCCAATCTCAATGAACTCTTCGGACATCATAATTGGGCCGCTAGGCAAGAGGCCATGAGAAACTTGATGACGACCACCATGATTGAGGGTATGCCCGTGAGGGAACATGTTCTCAAAATGATGGCTTGGTAAAATGAGATGGAAATCCTTGGAGCAGAAATCGATGGGGATACCCAGGTCGATCTCATCCTCCAATCACTACTAAAGAGTTTTGAGCAGTTTCGCCTAAGCTACAATATGGACAAACGTACATATTCGTTGGCAGAACTTCTGACATAAGTCCAGGCGGCAGAAGGGTTTTCTCCTCAGAGTTCATATATTTTCATTGCTCAAGGGGTTTCTACTTCTAAACTGAAAGGCAAGAAGAAGAAGAAACAAGCTGGGGCAAAGAATGTGGCTGGATTACAGGGACCTCAGGGTGGCGTGAAGAAGCCGAAACGCAAAGTGCTTCATGTGCAAGCAGTCTGGACATTGGAAAGCGGGCTGTCCCCGCCGTCAGAAGAATAATTTAGGTATATCTTTTTCTTTTGTCGTTGTAACATGTTTAGCGGTGTTATCTACCGATACCTGGTGTGTAGATATGGGAGCCACTAATCATGTCTGCATTTCTTTGTAGGAGTTCCAGGAAACCCGACGACTAGCTGAGGAAGAGATTATCATCTACATGGGATATGCTACGGAGGTGGCGACTATTGCAGTGGGAGTTATTTATTTGTCTTTAGATAGAAAAATAAAGTTTTGGTTTTAAGATGATTGCTTTTATGTACCAAATTTTTAGAAAGAACTCTGTTTTAGTTTCTGAAATTATAAATGATGGATATTCTATTCCTTTGTGTTATAGAAAGATTATCTGTTCAGGTACATTGATAGATAATTGGTACACTTTAGAACCAAAATCTCCCACGGTGTAAATAGAAGTTAATAGCTCATCATCTAACCAAAATAAGAGAAAGGTACATTCCAAGATGAACCAAACATACCTTTGGCATCTAAGGCTTGGTCATATTAACCTTAGTAGGATTCAAAGGTTGATAGCCGATGGGTCATTGGGTTCATTGGTGGTGGAAAACTTCCCAACCTGTGAATCTTTCTTAAAGGTAAGATGACCAAGAGGCCTTTCAAGGCCAAGGGGTATAGGGCCAAAGATATGTTAGAATTGATTCATTCTGATTTGTGTGGTCTTATGTCTATCCAGGCTAGAGGTAGCTTTGAATACTTCGTCTCTTGTAGACGATTATTCATGGTATGGGTACATTTACTTGATACGCCGCAAGTCTGAATCTTTGATGAGTTCAAAGAATTCAAGGCTGATGTGGAGAAACATCAAGGTAAAAGTATCAAAACACCACGATCGGATCGTGGTGGCGAGTGCCTCTTGGGAGAGTTTAGGACTTACTTGTCAGAGGCTGGGATTCAATCCCAATTGACTGCACCCAATACGCCCCAATAGAACGGTGTAGCAGAGTGAAGGAATATGACTCTTATGAAGATGGTTAGGTCGATGAGCTACTCTGAGTTGCCAGATTCGTTCTAGGGATATGCTCTGGAAACGACTACGTACGGACTGAACTAGGTACCATCTAAGTCAGTACCCTCTACTCCCACAGAATTGTGGACTGGGCGAAATCCTAGTCTAAGACATATTCGGATTTGGGTGGTCCAGTACTTGTGCTGAAAGGAGATACTGATAAGTTGGAATCTCGTATAGAAGTGCGCTTGTTCGTAGGCTATCCTAGAGGAACGAAAGGTGGTCCTATAGTCCTAAGGATCAGAGGGTAATTGTTAGCACGAATACCCGATTCTTAGAGGAAGACTATGAACCATAAGCCCATGAGTAGAATTATTTTTAAGGAATTAAGAGGGGACATTCCGACCTTAGTACCAACTGTACAAGAGGACATACCACAAGTCACTGCACCACGTGTCAGAGAAGATACACAGGTAGTACCTCATTATAGTGGGAGGGTTGTTAGACAACCTGTAAGATTCATGTTCTTGGGAGAGTCTTCGGACATGATCCTTGGCGAACATGAACCTGATCCCTGGACCTATGACGAGGAACATCCGCTTTGATGAGATAATCCAGTCATATGGATTTGCTCAAAGACCGGATGAGATTTGTGTATATAAGATATGTGACGGATACGTAGTGGTATTCTTGTACTATACGTAAATGATATTTTGTTCATTGGCGACAATGACAAAGTATTATCAGACGTAAGGGTATGGTTGTCCAAACAGTTTGATATGAAGGACTTGGGAGAAGTAGGACACATCCTTGAGATCAAAGTTCTAAGGGATCACCAGAAAAGGATATTTTTGCAAAAAAGCCCTCTAAATTTTTCAATATTTAACATTTCCTCCTGGAGCCTCCTTGGTCGCAGAGCTCCGTCTCAGCACTTTTCTTTTGCACGGAATGAGTAAGTAGATGTAATAATTGATATATGAACTGCTGCACTCGATCCCTTTATATAATACTTATTTAGGCGCCTGAAAGGCCATTCAGGCGCCCTAGTCACGGTCAAAGCTTGATCCGGACTGGTGTACTCGGCGCAGGGATAAGACCTGCTTCCCAGGCGCCTGAAAGGTATTAAAGCGCCTAGGAGCTACTCAACGCCTGGGAGCCTTTTCAAGTGCCTAGGAGCCTTTTCAGGCGTCTAGGAGTTCTTTCCCAGGTTTTTTTATTCTTGCGTCTGCTCTCCTATCTTGCCTCCAACTCCAGGTTCCTGTAAGACAAACAAACATAAGACAAAACAAATAATCCTTAGCCTTAATGAATGATAGTCAGAGCTATTTGGTTATGACTTTGGATTTCAAATGAAATCCTAGGTTGTATAGATGCCTACTGTTCTCTTTCCCGAGGAACGTGTCCTCGCCTACTCCAATCTGGAGAAGTTTGCCAACCGGGACCTCCGGTTGGACTTTTTCTCGGCCTCCGAAAATTCAGAACTTGACGACGTTCGACCTCGACCCGTCTCGACTCCTGTCCGCGATCCCCGATTGGCAAAGTCTCCTACTTGGTCCCCGGACCAAGTCTTCGTGCTTGACTTAACTCACCAAGTCTTCGTTGCCCGATCCCCGACCAGTACTTCGTTGTCCAACCCTAGACCAGGACTTCATGCCTTGATAAGGACTTCTTTGTTAGTCATCTTAATCCTGACTTGACTTCTTTCTGCCAAACATAAAGTCCTGTTTGGCTTAGTCCAAATGTGTTTTATTACCCTGCCAAACATCAAGTCATGTTTGGCTTATCTCTTGGTCAAACTGACCAACCCTGGGTTCTCTGTCAAACATCAGATCCTGTTTAACTGACCCTTATTCTAACTGGTCAAACCTTGGTATTTTATCAATATACCAACTCTAGGTTTGATCACCCTGCCAAACATCAGGTCCTGTTTGGCTAACCCTTTGGTCAACCTTATCAAGTGTAGGTTTACCCTACAAAACATCAGGTCCTGCTTGGCTTAACCCTTGATCACTTTGACCAGACCTTAGTATATTGTTAAACATCGAAACACTAGAGGTTGACTGTTCATAACTAATACTCTTTGCACCAACAAATCCTAGGAATATTTTCTATGTGTCTTTAGAGTTTATAAAAATCATAGGAGCGATTAACGCATATTTTAGAAAAATATGATAATTTTTGAAAAAGTATTTTACAAAAAATATTTTGAAAGACATAATATATTTTGAAAGGAATATTTTTCGAAAAACATTTTGAAGGACATAATTTTTTGAAGTAATATTTTTTTGTAAAAATAATTATTCATGCAAAAAAAATCATTTTGAAAGAGATAATAATTTTTGGAAAGAATAGTTTTTCAAAAATAAATGTTTCAACAGAAACGTTTGAGAACACGATAAACACTGACTCCCCCTGAACTTGACATCTTTTGGCTACCCTTGTTAACTATAAGGACATCTATCTAAGTGTCTTAAGAGACTTTAGTGTTGACCTAGAAGGTATGTGTCTTAGTGTAGGCCAAATAATTTTCAAAAAGATATATAATTTTTGAAATCTATTTATAAGTACACACTATCATGTATAAAATTCATTAAAACATTATTATTTTGAGTCACTATTTTTAAAATAAATTTTTAAGAAAATATTCTAAGGATTTTTGAAAAACATTTTAAAAATATTTATCAATTGATTAGTTCTTATCATTTCACCCATTCTAAGTGTCACAGTACAGACAAGCATGATTGCCTTATGGGTGTTGTGAGATGCTTGATTAAATTTTCTCAATTTAATTTTATAGATTATTTAACCTTGAGTTAGATTCAAATTTAACAATTAGTAACTTAAAAGTAAATTTCAATAATTGACTTTCAGGTCTTGGCGAGGCACAGGGTCCTTCTTGGTTATCGGAACAACACCCTTTTTGTTAGACAAAGCCTTTTAAAGAAATGATACTTTCAATTTACTTTTTGAGAAACTATGGTCTAACTAGTCTAGGATGTGGCGAAGTAGCTTCGGCTAGTTTCACTTAGCTAGGTCGACCAAGTCGGGTACTCCTTACCCTTCCTGATTTCCCAGACCAAGTTTCCTAACGTACTATCATCTCGCCCCACCCTGGTTCTATGTTAGGCAAGTGCCAACCAATCTTATTCCTATTTAGCCATTCTAGATTAAACAAGAAATCAACTTGCATGATGACATGACAAATATATGAAAGAAAAATATAAACAGATGCATGAGCATGATAGTTATGCATGTGTCAATTAAGTCGAAACAATTTAATTTGATTTCTAATAAAGTATCAAATATAATTCTTGATTTGATATAGAAAGTGTGAACCCGCGAATATGTTAACTCAGTTTGACATATTTATTATTATCAAGTTGAATGTTTTAGTTAGATAGAATTTTACTTAATTAGTTTCATAATTGAAGGTGTATATATATATATATATATATATATATATATCAAAACTCTGTGAACCTGCATATATAAATTTTGTCTATATATATATATATCAAAACTCTGTGAACCTGCATATATAAATTTTGTCTGCCTTCATGTGGAGCAACATTTGTGTTGGCTGAGTCCGTTTGTGAGCCCCTAAGCCGTCTTTGTCTTCTTCCTGGAGAGAAAATGGAGTTTCACCGTTTAGATCATGAGGGTAGATGCTAACAATACGAATGAGTTGGCCATGGCTGTCCTGCAACTTGGAACAACCTAGTTAAAGACACTCCTTTGCGAGGTACTAATCATGCATGCCAATTATTATTTATTTTTGTATTTTATTTTTTTCATAAATGATGAATTATCTATAATTAAAATTTTTTATTATTTAAAATTATTTTTATAAAAGTACGGAGAAATATAATAAGATTGATATTTTATATAAGGGAAATAATTTATAGAGTTAAAGTGAATATCTCAGTGAAAATTTTAATCGTCAATCGACGGTATATCCGATGTCCGATCGTCCATTGGACATCACCGACGACCTCCGATCGTCGCCCCGAATCATACGATACCTTGGGAGATGGTGAACTCGTTAGGATCGCCGACAGTGGTGAATCTGTTGGGATCGACGGTGAATGATACGAGATCGTAATTGCGACGATCCCCGACGGGTTCACTGTATCTCTCAGGATATAGTTTGATTCAGGGCAGTGGTCGAAGGCCGTCGACGGTGTCCGATCGATGATTGAGCATTGGACGTGCCGCTGATAACACTCACATATTTACCCCCACCTGTTCTATTGGGATCGTAACATTTTCTATCCCATCGTGATCAGATTTATCTTCTTGTCAAGTTCCTTAACTTCTTTGTTTAATGTGTCATTCCATGTTTGCTCTTGGGATTATGATATAGTGGAAGATAATTAATTATCGTCTCAAGTATCTACGATTTAATCCCCAATTATAGCATATTTTATAAAAAAATTTCTTTCAAATGAAGCGCGAATTCTAAAATGTTAGTCTTCTGGACCGTCCGTCGCAAGCATTTTCCGATTTATTTTGACGACCGGTGAAAAATTTTTATGGAGCCGGACCGGTTACTCGAGATTCGATGTTACATAATCTCGTTAATCGTTTTCTTTGATGAGTCATTGATCGATGATAATTCGCTCAACTTTTAGGGCAGGTGATCATTCTTTGCTAGTAACAATTGACATTCGATGAACAAATTTGTGTTTGCCCCCTAAAGATGCCAACTATGGCCATTCTTAGGTCCCTTGCTACTTCACTCGTCTTCTTTGTTTCGTGAATTGTGTAAAAAAAACGAGGAAGAAGCCAACCTATTCGACCGTGCGATTCCTTCTACATCATTTGCCTTCAATATATAGCAATTGATGGACCCTCGAGTAGATCCTCAAGCCTTAGTCACACCTTATTCATTGGGACAATCGAGAACGTACAGAGGCACACCCTATTCATTGTCGAGAAGGTATGGTAGTCCTTGCCCAACTTTAACATTATATCGCACGCTTCCTTGATGATCCTTTGATTCTCTTCGTAGACTCTCTTCTACTCGTTCAAGTCTACGGGGATCGTATAGCTTAACATAAAAATGAGCTACGATACCGTTTGTATTAGTAGAATTTTGTTTGTCAGCAAGAATTACGATACCGCATAATCGTAAAGAATTAAACAATTCTAATCATAAGATATTGTCATTGATATATATAGCAATTTTATGAAAAAACAAATAAATTGTGGAAGCTATAAATTCTAATTAGAATTGATCCCGGGTCAGCTTGCGTGTAGCCTGGCCCGACAACCTGGCGCCTAGTCAGGAGAGAGACGGTGGGTGGGCCCGTCAGATGGGTGTCAGTCAGACCAGGCTCCTAGATTGAGGCATGACGGCCCACGTTCGTTAGTATCAGGTTAAGCCCAAGTCGGGTGTCTATGCTCTAATACCCCTCCCAGTTTGGCTCCCCGCAGACGCGTGGCAGTCCACGCTCCGGGGATAAGCCCGAGCTGGAGGAGGCGTTACTTAGTGCCCCCAGTCGGCACCCTCAGAGGTCCTCAGCTGACCTCGTTACTTAGTGCCCCCAGTCGGCACCCTCATAGGCCCTCAGCTAGCCTTGTTACTTAGTGCCCCCAGTCGGCACCCTCATAGACCCTCAGTTAGCCTTGTTACTTAGTGTCCCCAGTCGGCACAACCACTCCCTGACACTAGGCTACCAGAAGCTGAATTGAGAGTGCTTCTCTACCAGAAGCTGAACCCAGCTAAGTGCCGTTTTTGTAGGCTCACTCAGCTGTCAGTGTGTGAGAGCAGATGGCGTGAAGGTGCAAGTCTCGTGCCCTGCAGGCAGCAATCAACGAGAAGATACGCCCTGTTTCCGAGGGGTGCGCCAGGCTCGAGCCAGAATTGAGGTCCAGTCAATCGGACTACGTGCCTCCTTCGACTAGACTTGAGGGGGATGCTTATGATCCCGGGCCAGCTTGCGTGTAGCCTGGCCGGCAGCCTGACGCCTAGTCAGGAGAGAGACGGCGGGTGGGCTGTAAAGGCCCGTCAAATGGGTGTCAGTCAGACCAGGCTCCTAGATTGACGCGTGGCGGCCCACGTTCGTTAGTATCAAGTCAAGCCCAAGTCGGGTGTCTATGCTCTAATACCCCTCCCAGTTTCGCCCCCCGCAGACGCGTGGCATTCCACGCTCTGGGGGTAAGCCCGAGCTGGAGGAGGCGTTATTTAGTGCCCCCAGTCGGCACCCTCAGAGGCCCTCAGTTGGCCTCGTTACTTAGTGCCCCCAGTCGGCACCCTCATAGGCCCTCAGCTGACCTTGTTACTTAGTGCCCCTAGTCGGCACAACCACTCCCTGACACCAGGCTACCAGAAGCTGTATGGGGTCGGCGCAGGACTGGAGCCCTCCCGGTCCCAAGTGGCGGATAACTCGCCGATGCATTGATTTCCCTGCCATATCCTGTCCCCCCGTACCAAGCCCACATACCCTGATGTCAGGCCGAGCGGCGTCCAACGGCGCCAACCCTTACGTTGGCAGCGCCCCTTTCCTTAATACAGCATGCGCTACTTTATCCTGCCAACTCTGGTCATTCCCTACCTTGTCCTCGCTACATGACAATAGGTGGCAGGTAGGGCCGAGGCTGTCAGCTTCCTTGGCTATATAGGCCTCCTCACTTCGCATTTTTCAGGTACGCGCAATAGTGCAATTCTTACTGTTCTATTGTTTTCCGTCGCCACCACCAAGTACTGACTTGACCGTCGGAGTGCCTGGCGGGGGCTTTTCCTGGTGGATTCTAACGGTCTCTGTCTTGTAGGTGGTAGGTGATCCGACTCGCTAGGCCACCTCATCGACCTCGCTCTCCCCGGAGGCTCACTCAGCTGTAGGAGCATCCAACTCACTTCGCGACAAGATCAAGAATCGATATTCGTCATCATCCCTTGATGATGCAAGAGCAATCTGAAACAGGAATTAGAAGCAATTAAAACATCAAATATGATCTTTAGTAGGAGTTAGGAACGAAAACTACATTCTCCTCTCCGGAGGGAAGAATTAAGATTCAATCATAATTTACTTAACTCTACAAGGACCACAACTCACGTGTGTACGTGTGTATGAGTGTGTGTGTATAGAGAGAGAGTTTGATATGTTGGAGGAGAAGGGCTCATTTCAGAGATTTTACACTAAATTGAAATTACAGAAACTAATTTCAACTTATCTTTGTTGAGTGGCCCCGACTGGTTTTTCCCCAAGTGGCAGTCTTCCGAGTAGAATTCCCGAGCTCCCAAGTGAGCTCCCGAGCTGACTTCCCAAGTTGCCAAGTGAGCTCTCGAGTGGCCGAGTGAGCTCCCGAGCGAAATGGCCGTGTGAGCTCCCGAGTGGCCGAGTGAGCTCCTGAGGGTAACGACCGAGTGAGCTCCCGAGTGAAATGGCCGAGTGAGCTCCCGAGTGGAGTTTCCCGACTGGGTTCTCCCGAGTAGTGGTCGGACATCTCCCGACCAGGAAATTGCTGAGGCCTACGCAGCGCAGTTCCCTTGAAACAGATTCGTCCTCCTCCAGCGGTGCTTCGAGGCTCAGATGGACTTTTGTCTCTCAGGATACAACAGCTGAACCACGAGCGCAACGGAGCACTCGTTGCTCATGGCGAACTGAGGATGTACCCGACTGCTATCAGCGGAGGTCGGGAACGAGGTGGAGTAGAGGAGAATTTCGTAGCGTCTGTCCCCCTTTTTGCTCTCAGTCACGGCCTCCTTATATAGGCTCAGACCCCGCAGCATTCAATGATGAATTAATCGCCATTTACCCGGCCAGATCCAAACGTCTGGGAGTTACTGATCTCGCATTAATCAAAATTAATGCATTAGTTGCATTTGAGCAAAAATCAATTTGACAAAATGTTGGTTCATCTGCTTGGACAAATTTTGCCCCGACCGGTCGGACATTCGACGTGTGCGGGTCGTGCACGCACACGAGTTCACTTGGTACAGTACAAATCCGGGCCCTAGATTTGCACCCCCCCTGCGCACCCACGCCTGAGAGAGAGCCTCTCCCCTAGCATTTGTTCACAACTATCATGCTTGTGATACAATATAAACCAAACATTTTGCCTTAAAACTCCCAATATGGGACTAAAGCCCCACTCACAAGGGAGTCCCTTTATTTTCCTCCTCACTTTCTACTCACTAGAAAGTTTCAATGTGAGACTAAAGTCCCACCACCTCTCTTCCATTCACACTAGATATCCATGATATCTAACAATCCCCCACATGAATAGAAACATGGTGATAGCATTCAGCAGTTGAGTCGTATATAGGATAGGTAGGTTTCACCCTTTGAACCTTCCCTTGTGAAGATCTGTTTGCTTCCTGGCTGACAGTAGACATGATGTCCTTGAACTGCGCTGCCGTTTATGTAAGCATTGACACATCTCACCCAGGACTCTCCCTGATACACCTCAGTTCTCATGGGTGTGTTCGTTTTTGGCCATGAACACACCTAATTCTGCGAGAAGTTCTTAGAATTGTGCCTCCAATTCTCTTCGAAGCGGCTCCACTTCTTTCTCACTTAGGTGATCTCTTAAGAGTTTTCCGCATAACTCTATTGAATCATTAAAAGTTGTATGCTTAACCTCAATCCTTCACTGTTTCAAAGGGTCGTTCCCTCACAGTGAACACTTTTGTCAGTGCAGTTAGATTGTCCCTTTGAACCTAGTTCTTGGGATCTCCAGTCTGCATAGGTTGGGTTTCCTTTGCACCAACATTTTCTATCGGCATCAAACACATCCTTCTTGATGAGCTTGCAACTAACTCTTGATTTAACCCTTTGATTAGCGGATCGGCTAAGTTATCCTTTGACTTTACATAGTCAACAGTGATAACTCCAGTTGAGAGTAGTTGTCTAATGGTATTGTGTCTTCGACGTATATGTCTAGGCTTACCATTATACAGATGACTTTGTGCCCAGCCAATTGCAGATTGACTATCACAATGTATGCATATTGCTGGCATGGGTTTCGGTCATTTCGGTACATCTTCTAAGAATTGCCGTAGCCATTTAGCCTCTTCACCACATTTGTCAAGAGCTACAAACTCAGACTCCATCGTGGATCTAGTTATTACGGTTTGCTTAGAAGATTTCCATGAAATGATTGCACTTCCTAGAGTGAACACATAACCACTCGTAGACTTCGAGTCTTTTATATCAGATATCCAACTCGCATCGCTGTATCCTTCGATAACAGTAGGATATCTCATATAGTGCAGTCCATTTGCACGAGTATATCTCAAGTACCACAGTACTCTTGTTATCCCTTTCCAGTGCTCAACATCGGGATTACTCGAGTATCTACTCAGTTTGCTTACTGCGTAGGCTAAGTCTGGTCTTGTACAATTCGTCAAGTACATCAGACTTCCAATCACCCGAGCGTACTCTACCTGAGAGATACTTTCGCCTCGGTTTTTCGATAGATGTTGGCTCGTATCTATCGGCGTTTGTGCCAACGCAGTATCACCATTGGTGAATTTCTCAAGAATCTTGTCCACGTAGTGGAACTGACTAAGAACAAGTCCTTCAGCTGTTCTAAGAATCTTGATTCCTAGAATCACATCAGCTAGGCCCATGTCTTTCATGTCAAATCTTGAGTTCAGCATGTCTTTCGTGGATTTGATTAACTTATCATTACTCCCAATGATAAGTATGTCATCTACATATAAGCACAAGATGACAAAGTCATCTTCTGTAGCTTTCGTGTAGACACATTTATCACATTCATTGATTTTGAATCCACCTTTTCGCATGACATTATCAAATTTCTCATGCCACTGCACAAGATGACAAAGTCATCTTCTGTAGCTTTCGTGTAGACACATTTATCACATTCATTAATTTTGAATCCACCTTTTCGCATGACATTATCAAATTTCTCATGCCACTGCATTGGAGCTTGTTTCAAGCCATACAAGACTTCATCAATTTGCAAACTTGGTTATTCTGTCCTGGCACAGAAAACCCCTCAGGTTGCTCCATATAGATTTCCTCTTCTAAATCTCCATTTAGAAAGGCCGTTTTTACATCCATCTGATGTATTTCCAGGTTCCATAGAGTAGCAATAGCCAACAACACTCTGATGGAAGTTATTCTCGACACAAGAGAATATGTATCAAAGTAATCAAGGTCTTCTCGTTGTCGGTAACCTTTAATTACCAACCTGGCCTTAAACTTGTCAATTGTGTCATCTGATCTTTTCTTCTTCTTGAAAATCCACTTGCAACCTAATAGTTTACTTCCCGGAGGAAGGTCCACAAGTTCCCAATTGTGATTTTACAAGATAGATTCTATCTCAGATGCAATTGCCTCTTTCCAGTGAGGTCCCTCAGAAGAGTTCACATCTTCTGAGTAGCTTTGGGGGTCACCTTCCAGTATGAAAGTGATAAAATCTAATCCATAAGATTTTTCCACCCGAGCTCTCTTACTCCACCGAGGCGCAGCCTCCACTGATTCATTATCCTCTTCTTCTTCCTCTAGTATTTCCTCCACCCGTTTTGAGGAGCTAGCATCCTCTCGGGTCTTATATGGAAATACATGCTCGAAGAACGAGGTATTTCTCGATTCTATTATCGAGTTCTTGTGTATATCCGGTAATTGTGATTCATAAACACAAAACTGATATGCACTGTTGTTATGTGCATATCCAATAAATATGCAATCAACAGTTTTTGGTTCTATCTTAACCCTTTTCGGATTAGACACCAAAACTTTGGCAAGACACCCCCACACTCGCAAGTATTTGTAGGATGGTTGTCTTCCATTCTATAACTCATAAGGGCTCTTATCTATTTTCTTTCGAGGAACCTTATTTAAAAGGTAATTAGCTGTTAACACAGCTTCCCCCCACATGGAGTCTGGCAGTCCAGAGCTCAATAGAAGAGCATTCATCATCTCCTTAAGAGTTCGATTCTTTCGCTCAGCAATCCCATTCTGCTGAGGGGTATAAGGAGCTGTTGTTTCATGTTTGATCCCATGTTCAACACACAACTCAGCGAATAGTGATACATATTCATCACCTCGGTCACTTCGAACCACCTTAATTTTCTTATTAAGTTGGTTTTCAACCTCATTCTTATAGAGAATGAATTTCTCTATAGCTTCATCCTTGCTTTTGAGAAGATACACATAACAATATTTTGTGTTATTATCTACAAAAGTGATGAAGTACTTATTCCCACCACGTGTCAGTGTGCCTTTAAGGTCACATACCTCGGTGTGAATTAGACCGAGTGGTTCAATGCTTCTTTCAACTTGTTGAAAGGATGACCTTGTCAACTTCGCTTCAACACAAGTCTCACACTTGTGTTTCGGGTCAAGGTGGAATGTTGGTATGCTTTGCATGTTCATCAATCTACGAATCACATCGTAATTCACATGTCCTAGTCTACCATGCCATAAACACGAAGACTCAAGCATATAAGTGGAAGAGCTTTCAATTTTATTTATCTTAAGCCTAATGGCCATTACACTGAGCTTAAACAGCCCATCAGATACATAGTCCTTTCCTACAAACATTTCCTTCTTTGATAGAACAACTCTGTCGGACTCAAACACAATGCAAAAGCCATGCTTGCTTAATAGTGATCCGGACACTAGATTCTTTCGAATCTCCGGAACATACAGTACATTTGTTAGAGTCAGGTCCTTGCCCGAGGTCATCTTCAGCACCACATTTCCTTGGCCCATGATGTCCGAGGTTGCCGAGTTCCCCATGAACAGCTTCTCTCCACTAATTTCTTCAAAATTGTGGAGCAGCTCCTTATTGCATCATACATGTCTGGTGGCTCCAATATCGATCCATCATTGCCGCATGTTTGAACCCACCAGGTTCAATTCGGTGGCCACGGCACAGAGGTCTTCCATTTCTGGTCACTCGTTCAGGTTGGCCTCCTGCTTCCTCTTCGGTTTCCTGCACTCCGAAGATTTGTGGCCCACTCAACCACAGTTGTAGCACTTCCTAGAGAACTTTTTGGCGATGCCTCCTCTGGGTCCCAGCTTGGAAGATTTAGAATTCTTCCGTTTCGAGCTTTGTACGTGCTCGACCACGTTGGCTTTCACAGTAGCCTGAGAGAACATCTTTCTCTCTGAACCTTTGTTGTCTTATTCGATGCGAAGTCTCACAACAAGTTCCTCCACATTCATCTCCTTCCATTTGTGCTTCAGGTAGTTCTTGAAATCCTTCCAGCCGGGGGGCAGCTTCTCAATGATGGCTGCTACTTGGAAGGTTTCACTCAGAACCATACCTTCTGAGTGGATCTCATGTAGGATCACCTGAAGCTCCTGGACTTGGCTGATCACAGTCTTAGAGTCAACCATCTTGTAGTCCAAGAATCGACCCACGATGAACTTTTTGGCCCCAACATCCTCCGACTTGTATTTCTTGTCCAAGGACTCCCATAGCACTTTGGCCGTTCTCTTCGTGTTGTACACAACATACAGCGAGTCGGCCAAGCAGTTGAGGATGTCGTTTCGGCATAGGTACTCAGAATGAGTCCATGCCTCCACCTCAGCAGCCTCAGCTTGCTTGGGAGGGTCCTTGATCAAGAACCGAGCCAGATTGAGCGTGGTCAGATAGAAGAGCATCTTCTGCTGCCACCTCTTGAAGTTCAGCCTAGTGAACTTCTCTGGCTTTTCCCCATGGTTGATCGGGACATTCTTGATCAGGGCGGAGGGGGCCTGGTGATGCGTCTGTTTCACCTCAACACGTTCCGTGGCCATCTCAACAGAACGAATCTGTTTCAAGTTTATTGGAGGAGAAGGGCTCCTTTCGGAGATTTTACACTAAATTGAAATTACAGAAACTAATTTTAACTTATCTCTGTTGAGTGGCCCCGACTGGTTTTTCCCCAAGTGGCAGTCTTCCGAGTAGAATTCCCAAGCTCCCGAGTGAGCTCCCGAGCTGACTTCTCGAGCTGCCGAGTGAGCTCCCGAGTGGCCGAGTGAGCTCCCGAGCGAAATGGCCGAGTGAGCTCCCGAGTGGCCGAGTGAGCTCCCGAGCGAAATGGCCGAGTGAGCTCCCGAGTGGCCGAGTGAGCTCCCAAGGGTAACGACCGAGTGAGCTCCCGAGGGTAACGGCCAGTGAGCTCCCGAATAAAACGACCGAGTGAGCTCCCGAGTGGAGTTTCCCGACTGGGTTTTCCCGAGTAGTGGTCGGACGTCTCCCGACCAGGAAATTGTTGAGGCCTGCGCAGCGCAGTTTCCTTGAAACAAATTCGTCCTCCTCCGACGATGCTTCGAGGCTCAGATGGACTTTTGTCTCTCAGGATACAACAGCCGAACCACGGACGCAACGGAGCACTCGTTGCTCGTGGCGAAATGAGGATGTACCCCGACTGCTATCAGTGGAGGTCGGGAACGAGGTGGAGTGGAGGAGAATTTCGTAGCGTCTGTCCCCCTTTTTGCTACGGTCACGACCTCCTTACACTCAATGACGAATTAATCGCCATTTACTGCCATTTACCCGGCCAGATCCAAACGTCTGAGGGTTACTGATCTCGCATTAATCAAAATTAATGCATCAGTTTCATTTGAGCAGATAAAATGTTGGTTCATCTGCTTGGACAAATTTTGCCCTGACCGGTCGGACATTCGACGTGTGCGGGTCGTGCACGCACACGAGTTCACTTGGTTCAGTACAAATCTGGGCCCTGGATTTGCACCCCCCTGCGCACCTCCCCTAGCATTTGTTCACAACTATCATGCTTGTAATATAATATAAACCAAACATTTTGCCTTAAAACTCCCAATGTGGGACTAAAGCCCCACTCACAAGGGAGTCCCTTTATTCTCCTCCTCACTTTCTACTCACTAGAAAGTTTCAATGTGGGACTAAAGTCCCACCACCTCTCTTCCATTCACACTAGATATCCAAGATATCTAACATGATATGCTACAGACCTTTTGCTACGGATTCATGCAGACTTGAGAGAAGACGTCTTCCATGCAATGATGGAAGGCACCTTCCATTGCTTTTTGATTTTTTAAAAATTTTTATTTTTTTAAAAAATCAACATTTACTCCGATAAATCTTAAATATCTATAATATATACCGTGAACATCTAAATTCTATTTGTTTAAATATTATAATCCAAAAGGGACGACTAAACCCTAGGAAAAAATCTTATTAACTTAAACCCACTATAATCGAACTCTTAAATTCTAAAATTTTAAACGTTAAATACCTATAATATACCCCGTGAGGATCTAAATTTTTTCGTTTGAATACTATAACCCAAAAGGGACGACTAAATTGTAGGAAAAAAATTTATTAGCTTAAACTCACTATAACTCAACCTCTAAATTTTAAAATCTTAAACCCTAAATATCCTCCAAAAATTTTTAAAAAAAATCCACACTATAAAAAATGCAATAGAAGGTGTCTTCCATGCAATGAGAGGCGCCTTCCATCATTGCATGGGAGGCGCCTTCCATGTGAAAGGTGCCTTTCGTCAGATCCGCACTTGTCTGCAGTGGAAGGTCCGTAACGTATCAAAAAAAAAATATTATGCCACACACCATGTTCACATTGGAACAAATTTTTTTATTTGAATTTTTTTTTGTAGTTAATACTATAACTCAATGCAAAATTTTAAAGGAAAAATTTTATTGGCATAACTGAAAACATAAAAATAATAAACAAAAAATTTAAAAAAATAAAAGAAAATTGCCATGGTAGTGGACGACGTCCATAAGAAACAGCAGACTAGAACACAAAAATACACACACACACGTGCTTGTGCGTGTCCAATGTAACTTTTTTTTAATATTTTTTTTGCTTGCGGATATATCATTTAGGGTTTTGTCTTTAGGGGTTATATTATAATATTAAACACAAATTTTATTTCAAAAGTAAAACATATTTTAGGTGCTTACGGGGCGTACAACGTAAAATGAGTAGCATGTCAAAACTTATATACAAATATGTTATGTTAGGCGTCTGTGCCATGCGCGCCTATGCACGCCTTACGTAACTTTTTTTTTTATTTTTTGGGTTTATTGTGTGTATATATATCTAGCCTGACACTTTGTGAGCGACCATGAGTAAGTTCTCATGTGGCGGTGCCAGTTCGATTTTGTAGTATTAAAAAACTACGTTCATTCTTGGTCCCCAACTCAAAATTTTAATCTTAAAAAATTTCTTTTGCTCCCCTCCCCTCCTGTCCATTATAAAAACCCTCACTCTCTCCACTTTCCTAAATCTAAATTTGCCTTGCACTCGCGCCTTCCTCCACCCAACGTCTTCTATCACTCTTGCTCCTACCATTGGTTTGGAAGGTCCCCAACTGCAAACAAAGCTGATGATCTTGCTCCCACCCCTCCATTCTACCTTGTGATTTTGTAATTAGGGTATACAATGACGGTAGATGCTACAACGTACAAGCCCTATTACACAATAGCTTTGCTTAACCACGTTGTAGCAATTTTTGTACCAGTTGCTGCTACAAAGCGAAACTCATTACATTAGCACGTTATAGTAGTTACTGGACAATAGCTACTACAACCTCAAACTTGCTTTATTGTGTAGCTACTAGACAATAGCTGCTCTAACATCAAATCAATATAAGCTTTGCTTACACACATTGTAGCAACTACCTCAAAGTAGCTGCTACAGCGTTGTAGCAGATATTGTACAAGTACCTACTACCACGTTAAACTCACTGGACAAACTTGTGTTGTAGCAACTACTAGACAATAATTACTACAATATCAAATGTGCTTTAATTTTTTTGGTTATCTAAATGTTGTAGGAAACTTGGCAAATATTATCTCCCAACTCAAACGTAAGCCCCTCCACTCCGTAGCAAATGTTTTTCCTCTCTGTACAATATTTTATATTACAATTTCTTGATCCTTATACCTTGCAAAATTTTAATAAGGGTTTACGACAATGGTAGATGGTAAAACGTACAAGCCCTACTACACAATAGCTGATATACATTATAGCAACTACTTGTATAGTAGCTACCACAACGTGTACCAGCTACTCAACAATGGATCATTTTTGATAGGGTAACGAACAATTGCTGCACTAGAGAATGAAACTGTCGAAGCTTGCTAAAAACTTTACTTTGTGTAGGAACTATTGTCGAGTAGCTACTACAACGTGAAAGTGGCAATTGCTCTGCTTAACCACGTTATGGCAGCTACCTCAAAGTCGCAACTACAACATTGTAGCAGCTTTTGTACAAATTGCTACTACAACACAAAACACACTAGACTAGCTCATCGTAGCAGCTACTAGACAAAAGCTACTACAATGTCAAACATATTGTAGTAGTTGCTACAACCTTAAACTTGATTTACTCAACGGTACTGCTACATGTTGTAGCAACAACTTGTATAGTAGCTACTACACAAACTTCCCAAACTGCCATCGCATTGTAGTAGCTGCTACAACCTCAAACTTGCTTTACTCAACTGTACTACTACATGTTGTAGCAACAACTTGTATAGTAGCTACTACACAAACTTTCCAAACTGCCATCACAAATAATGGCAACGCTGGGGCTCCAAAACCTCCATACTCGTTCATAACCCCTCAAATTCCAATGTCTATTTTTTTTGTAAAATAATTTTTATCGTAAGCCCTCATATCTTTTTTAATAATTTTTAAATTTTTTGGTTATATAATTTACAAGAAACTTGTCAAACATCATTTCCCACATTTTATTCGATGGTAAGTGGTTTCATTTTAAGTTGTAATTCTATCTAATACAAATGTATTGTTTATACGTGATTCTAAATGATATATTAATTATAAGAGAAAACATATATTGTGTTTATTGGTCGTCAGCTGGGTGTTTATGACTCCTGAAGAGAAGTATCTAGACAAGTTAATCGCTTTAACAGCACCATACAAGAGTCCTTCCAAAGTAAATAGGAGGTAATAAGAGCTTTTGAAGCCACTTTGGTAGAAATCTAGCACCCACCTCCTTTACATCGTGAAGAAAAGAAAGTTTGTGTGCAGCATCAAATATAGTATCAAGTTCAAACTCTCAGAGAAAACGATCAAAAGATGAAAAACTTAGAAAACTCAAAGATGTATTAGAAGAGATAAATCAATAAATACATTCTTTACAAATTAGTGATGCGGAATAGATATGTTATTTCAAATTGTTGTGTTATAAGTCTTATTAGATTCTCTTCTGGATTAATCTCTTAAATATCATAAAGCAACTATACTATATTTCATTCAAGTTGTTGTTGATTTTATTCCAAAATGTCTAGTTCGATACATTTAACTTTATCGCGTCTAACTGTAACATGAAATTGAATGTCTATTCCATCTTGCTTGTTGCAACTACTAGACAGAAACTCCTACAACGTGATACTACTATGTAGTAGCTGCTATAATGTTATAGTACCTCAATGTTACTGGTACAATGTGTGGATAACTGGACGTCTTCCTTTTCTTTAGGATCTTGGGAATACTCTTCGCCCTCCCTCCCTTCCAAACCAGCTACAACATTGCAACAAAAGTGAGATCAAGTTGTGTGCCAATTGAAGGGAGCTCTTCATACACTGGTGGAGACCAAGGCAACTATGAAAGCGACCATCGATATACTAGCAACCATGGATTGCTAGGGGATCCTTTTAGAACTACTTTAGTTAAAGACTGATCTATTTGTAGCTCTTCATTTTGTTGTATTGATGTTCCTTTTGTTTGGAGGTAGCTGGGTGATCTTCACGTTGTAGTAAATATTGGGCAATATCAGCTATAATGTGAATTAATTGATATTACAAATATTATTAGTAAACTATTGTCAACTACCTCAAAGTAGCTGCTACAACATGTAGTAGCAACAATACAAGTAGGTGCTACACATTGTAGTACGTAGCTTCTAAACACGTAGCTGCTACAACGTGTAGCACCTACTATAAGAGTAGTTGCTACAATTTGTAACAACTACTTGTATAGAGTGGGATTGGTGGCATCGATACAGAGGTGGTGAATATCGACTTTCGCTTTTTGTCGGAACTTCGTGTTGGATCGGAGAAATCGATAGAGGGGGGCGGTGGTGAATATCGATATCAAATTTTTCAAAAAATAGAGAATATACGCAGCAGAAAATAACAGAATAAACGCGAACACAAGTTGGTTTTACTTGGTTCGGAGTCACGGTCGGCTCCTACTCCAAGGCCCACGGTCTTGATTGTTTACTTTGGGCAACTCTATAGTCGTAAAAGAGTTTTACAAATTGAGTTCAGAAATAGAACTAAAATTAAATTTGCAACACTTTTCATTACCGACGCCCGAGGTGGATTGAATTTCGGAGCAGAGGGTCGTCGTCGGCGCTGGAATCTTGAAGTCGGAGCGTGTCAAAGCGTAGTGCTTGAACGAAAGTGCTTGGAGCGTTGTGAATGATGTTGTACGAAGCCTTGGGGGTGAACTCCCTTTTATAGAACCCACGGGGGCGCCTATGTTGATGGGGGCGCCTACACGTGGCCTTTCCTGCGCGATCTCATATCCGCAGGCTCGGTCAGCGCTTATCCATCTTCACAGGGGCGCCTGAGCTGATGGGGAGCCCGTTTGGTCCCAAGCGCCTGAGTTGAGTATGTCCAGAGACTTCGTGGCAGTTTTGCTTCGCTTGCTTTGGTTTAGCCTTCAACTGGGGCGCTCGTATCCATACGGGCGCCTAGCCCCAGTGAGGCGCCTCACTCCTTTGAGGCGCCTGAGCTGCAGAAACACATTCCTTCGTTCTTTGCAACTAAGGTTAGTTCCAAAACACAAGAAGCAAATATGTTAGCCATTATTTACAGCCTAAGCTATCTTGGTTCTGACTTTGGGTCTCCCAAATGGAACCCTAGGTCGAACCGACGCCTACTGTTCCCTTGCATGGGGAATGCGTCCTCACCTACTCCTCTCAGCAGAGTTTACCTTTTGCCAACCGGCTCCTCCGGATGGACTTTTGCCCAATCCACCTGACCAGGTCTTCGTGCCCAACTTTCGGTCAGGTCTTCGGTGCCCAGCCCTTCGCCAGGACTTCTTGCCCAGGACTTCTTGCCCAACTTCCGGTCAGGTCTTCTTGTCCAGTCCTTGACCAGGACTTCTTGCCCAACCCTTTGCCAGGACTTCTTGCCTAGTGTACCTAGAACTTTTCCTGCACACTTAGTAAGCTTGTTAGATCACAATGACACCTTAACTTCTGAACCCTCTGCCATTATCAAAACACAGGTTTGACTTAGGTACTTCCTGCACCAACAATCTCCCTCTTTTTGATTTATGACAACATGGTTCAAAAAGTTATGTTAAAAAACTTATAACAAGCAACGTATTTTAAAAATATTTAGTTTCCTCCCCCTGAAGCGAAAATTCTCCCCCTGAATTTTTCAAAATTATGTGGGTTTTGTAAACCTTCTAAGTGCTTTAGATTTTTGCAAGGTTTTCATGCTTAGCAAAGATTTCCAGAAAGTTTTTGCATACTTAGAAAATTTTAAAAAAAAAGTTTTCCATACTTAGAAAAATTTTCAGAAAAAGTTTTTCATATTATACTTAGAAAATTTTCAAAATTTTTTCCACTTTATACTTAGAAAATTTTCAGAAGAAAAGTTTTTCACTTTATACTTAGAAAATTTTCAGAAAAAAGTTTCCACTTTATACTTAGAAAATTTTCAGAAAAAATTTCCACTTTATACTTAGAAAATTTTCAGAAAAAAATTTCCACTTTATACTTAGAAACTTTTCAGAATTTTTTTAAGCATTTTCGTTATTTACTTTATTTTTTGAAAAAGAGATAAAAGTTTTGAAAAAAATAAAAAATTAAAATTTCAAAATTTAAAATTTCAAAATTTCTTTTCTCTTTTCCTTCTCTCCCCTTTTGCCATATATAAAAAAAACTAATTATGGCAAACAAATTAGAGCACAAAAACATGAAGTTTTGTATTGAACCAACTCTATAAACTGGACCAAACCAAATTAAATCATTCTTTTTCGGGTCCTGTCTAACCCAGTTAGCTACTTACTAACTGTTATAAATAGTAGCTTTCACTAGGGTTAGTCAAGTTAAGTGATTTGATCAAGTTAGATTTTCTAAGCTTGACACTTAACTTGATTGCTGTTTAATTGGTATTTATTGTCCTAATTACTACAGATGCACTGACTTAAAGTATCTTGAATCAAGACATAGACTTAAGCATCTCAACCTAGTCTAGGTTATCAATCAAAAGTACCCTAAGGTGCTTGTGAGATGCTGGCTACTAGATCTATAGGTGCATGCATTTCTAGGGTTAGGGCCTAAGCTAAGTCCATTTGCGAAAAAGCCCTAGTTTTGAAGGGGGTAAGTTTTTTGAAAAAACTAAGTCGAAAAAAATCATTTTATATTTCAAGACTTTGATAAAAGAAATGATTTTTCACAAAACATTAATTAACAAATAAGAAAGTAAACCAAAAAAACATGTAGAGCAGTCCTATTCTATTAAGCATAACCTTAACTGCCTTCTTAGTGAGCTAAACTCAGACTCAGGTAAGGTTTGGTAAAGATATCAGCTAGGTTTGACTTTGAGTCCAACATTAAGGATTGACAAGATAACAGGCATACGCAGCGACTTCTGCCCCAAAAAACTTCGGTAGCCCAACATTAAGGAGCATACAACGCACCTTCTCTATCAAAGTCCTATTCATCCTCTCTATTACACCATTCTGTTTAGGAGTACGCTGAACTGTATGATGCCTCACAATACCTTCAGCTCTGCATAAGGCATTAAAATTATCAGAACAAAACTCCAATCTGTTATCAGTTCGAAGATGCTTCAATTGCCTCCCTGTCTGCTTCTTAATCATGACCTTCCACTCCTTAAAGGTAGTAAAAACATCACTCTTATATTTTAAAAAGAATGCCCAAACTTTTCTTGAGAAATCATCAATAATAGTCAACATATAGAGCGCACCACCTTTAGATGGTACTCTAGAAGGCCCCCACAAATCAGAGTGAATGTAGTCTAGCGTACCCTTTGTGTTATGAATGCCAACTGAGAACTTGACTCTTTTCTACTTGCCAAAAAACACAGTGCTCATAGAACTTTAGCTTTGCAATACTTTGACCATCAAAGAGTCCTCTCTTGCTCAATTCAACCATGTCATTCTCATTTATATGACCCAAACGCATATGCCAAAGCCTTGTAACATCAGAATCAAACATAGACGAACTTGCGACGTCAACATCACCTATTACTGTGGATCCCTGCAGAACATATAAACTGGCGGTTCTCCTCAGTCCCTTCATCACAACAAGAGACCCTTTACTGTCCTTCACAGCTCCACCTTCACCAGTGTACTTGTACCCTTTAGAATCAAGAATACTCAAAGAGATCAGATTTCTCTTCATATCAGGGGCGTGCCTCACATCACCAAGTATCCGAATGGCACTATCAAACATCTTAATTCTGACCGTACCAATACCAGCGATTTTACATGATGCATTATTGCCCATCAAAATGGCACCACTTGAAACTGTTTCATATGTTGAAAACCAATCCCGATTGGGACACATATGAAACGTACAGCCAGAATCAAGAATGCATTCCTCACTTTGCTTCAAATCAACATCAGATGCAACGAGAAGTTCACAATCACTATGATTTTCGGCAATATCAGCCTCACTAGACTTCTCTGGTTGTTTTCCCCTCGAATTTTCACCTGTCCTTTTATTTTTATTCTGCAACTTGTAACATTCTGATTTGATATAACCCTTCTTCTTGCAATAATTACAGATCTTATCCCTATTTCTGGATTTTGACCTACCCTTGATATTACCACCAGAGCTTTTCTACTGAGCCCTTCCTCGAATAATAAAACCCTTACCCTGAGCTTCAGATCCTTCGACAAGCTGTTTCATTTTCTCTTTCGAAAATAATGAATCATAAACCTCATTCAAAGAAAGAGTATCACGACGATATAAGGTGGAACCCGGATGGCTAGAGAGGGGGGGGGGTGAATCTAGTCGGACAAAAAACTTTTGAGCTTTTCAAATCTATTCTGCACTTCAGAGTTAGGCAGCGGAAGCAAGTGCAGAAACAAAAAACTAAAAACAACAACCCAAAGCAGAGGAAAGCAAACCGACGCTAACACCTCGATATACAAGGTTCGGGGATAACTTGCCCTACTCCTTGGCGTGCCTGTAAGGTGGGCGATCCCTTGATCGTCGGCAGATCAAGCCCCGGTGAACACCGGATAAGATAGAGCCTCCTTCTCGGTGGAGAAACCTCTTCACAGATCTCACGGATGATGGAACTTGAGTACAGGAGATCACACAAGAAGGAACACTCACAAAGCTCTCATAGGAATGCAACAAGATCGCTTAAGCACAAAGCAACAGAGAGCACGAACACAGCCCAGCCAAACTTCCCAAGTTTCTGTCTTGTTCGCCTCCGCTCCTCTGCATCCAGCTTTGTCTCTTAAGCTCTTGCTCAACGTCGCCAGCTCCATCAGCACCACTGACTCACACCCTGACCCACTGACCTCTCTGAGCACTCAGTCCACTGGACACTCCTCCAGCTGAGCCTCCGTCAGTTGCCAGCCGCGCCTTCGTCAGTTGCCAGTTGCGCCAGACGCCGTTGAGACCTGAAAACACTATAGATCCAAACCTGCTCCAAGGAAAGCCTCCCATTGACCCTCCTTGAGTGTTTGAATCACCTGCTATCACCTGCACACTCCAACAGAGGCTTAGCAATGCATATCAAAAAGAAATCATCAAGTAGCAGAGAATCGGCAGTGAAAACAGACTTCTGACAACATATTTGAATTAAAGTTCTGCTCCTGATCGGTCCCCAGACCGATCAGGGAGGAGCCTGATCGGTCACCAGACCGATCCAGCAGTTTCTGCACACTCCTGATTGGTCCCCAGACCAATCAGGCTCCTGCCTGATCGGTCACCAGACCAATCAAGCTCCAGCCTGATTGGTCACCAGACCAATCAGGCTTGAGTGAACAGTGATTCTTTAATCAAATCCTAAGTCTCTGATCGATCACCGGACCGTTCTGGACCTAATTAGCAAGGGAACTCAACTCACTGTTCGCTCCCTGATCGGTCACCAGACCGATCAGGACCTGTGCAGTGAGTGAAACACACACTCCCTAATCGGTCACCAGACCGATCAGACATCGCTGGATCGGTCACCAGACCGATCCACGAAGGAGCAGCGTGCCAACTCCCTGATCGGTCACCAGACCGATCCAGGGACGCAGACCTAGCCTTCCAAGCTAGGATTTCATTCACCTTAGCCCTCCAAGCTAAGGATTTTTCAATCTAACTCTCCGAGTTGGGAATTTGCACCTAACCCTCCAAGTTAGGACTTTTCACCTAGCCCTCCAAGCTAGGACTTTTCACCTAGCCCTCCAAGTTAGGACTTTTCACCCAACCCCTCCGAGTTAGACCTTCATCCAACCTAGCCCTCCAAGCTAGGCACCTGACCTTCCAAGCCAGGACTTTTTCACCTAACTCTCCAAGATGAGACTTTTCACCTAACCCTCCAAGTTAGAACTTTTCACCTAGCCCTCCAAGCTAGGACTTTTCACCTAGCCCTCCAAGCTATAACTTTTCACCCAACCTTCCGAATTAGGACTTTTCACCACCTGGCTTCACTCACCAGGACCCGACTTCACTCACCGGGATTTCCAACACCTGGCTTCACTCACCAGGACCCGGCTTCACTCACCGGGATTTCCAATCACCTGGCTTCACTCACTAGGACCCGGCTTCACTCACCGGGATTTCCAATCACCTGTCTTCACTCACCAGGATTTCCAATCAGGACTTAACCACAATTAGTTCAACCAAACTTAAATCAAACCTTAAATCTATGTCAACACCAAAACAACAATCGGGCCAGACTGCATCAACAATCTCCCCCTTTTTGTTGTTTGACAACCCAATTTAACTTGATCTAAGTTTAGGCATTAATGATCACTTTGAAGGCAGTTCAATTATTGTAAGGGAATCATGATCCTCCCCCTACAATAACCCTAAACTTAATCAACTATTTCTCCCCCTTTGTCAAACATCGAAAAGGGTATGGTTATTAAGTTTAAACATACCTCCCCCTCAAACCACGGGTCTCTCCCCAAATCCAAAATAATCAAGTTATGATTTTGGAATTGCATATGAGAGGCATATACCATAAATGTATCATGGCAACAATGTATATGCATCATACAACAATAAGTGTGAATTTCACATGAAAACATATACAGAATAATATCATGGTCAAGCATGTATATGTTTCATATGACAAGTAATAATGCAGCTTCATCAAACTTATGATTGATACAGAAAAATTTCTGATGTATCTATGAACAATCAGTTTTCGAAAAAATTTCTGTAATTTTTATTCATTCAAGATGAGACTGCATTAACATTCGAAATTTCATGTGAAGACATATACAGAAGTATATCATGGTCAAATACGTATATGCTTCACATGACAAGTAAGGAATGCATCTGTATCTGACACATAGTCCTGATTGGTCTCCGTGGCCGATCAGGTTCGTTGATCACGTGATACAGAAACATATCTGATTAGTCTGGGAGCGATCAAATTTCAAAAAAATTTCTGAAACTCTGATATATTCCTGATCAGACTGCATTAACAATTTGCATTCCACAATAGGGATGTAGACTCTATTGAGATTCGTTATTTCAGAAAACATTTCTGAAACACGACATCAAGAACAAGAGTCATGGCTCAACAAACCCTTTCTTATGAATTTGAACATTCCAACATAGGTTTGTATCAAATCAGTATTAGGTTTTGTTCCATGTATCTTGACCATCATCCTACTACTCAGTTCTATTGATACTTCATCAAAATTGATGAAGGGGGATTGGTTTGAGGAGTGGTCTGATACAATTTAGATTGATCTGAGAATCAGTATTGATCTGATCGGTCACCAGACCGATCAGAATGATTCCTGATCGGTCACCAGACCGATCAGAGTGTGTCCTGATCGGTCCATGGACCGATCTGGTTCGATACAGAGAGGTTTCTGAGTTTCAAAAACTCTGAGATCAGATTTGTTTCATTGTACAATTTCAGAACCGAGATTTCAGAAACCCTAATTCAATTAGATTCAATCCCATTGATCCTAAAGGGTTTCTCTTAACTAAAATCCATTTCCCAAAATGATCAACATGATTTGTGTCAAAGCATGATCAGTAATTTCTAAGCATGAAATTGAGTATCAAAACATGTTTGTATCAAAGCATGATCAGGTTCCCAAAATCTAAGTTGGATACTTCAAAACAGATTTGTATCAAGTCAATGGATGATCAAGTTTGTTCAAAACATTTATCAATTTCATAATCCCCAACTCTGTCCAACATGTTTGTATCAAGATAATATCAAAATATAATCGATTATCCAAACATGCCCATACAACATGAGTATCAAGGTATGATCAAATTTCGTGACACTCAAGGTATGATCAAATTTTCAAAACATACTTGTATCAAATTAGTATCTATCTATGACCAGATTTTCAAAACATGCATGCATACAATCATTTAACCAGAAAATTCATAAACATGGACAGCTTACAAAATCATAAGCATGGATAGCACACAATCCCTAGATGCATATTGCTATTTGGCAAGGATGAGCTAGTTACTTTTCTCTTTGTTTTGGAAACAAATCTGATCATAGTAAAACTTTAACACAAACATAAACTACACTTATGCGTGATTAATTATGTTCCAAGTGTATTCATAACATGCTTGCTTCAATCAATTTTGGTAACTCATAGATCTAGATTTGTCCCAAGTCTAGAATCCTAATTCTCCATTCTATTGATAGTTCATAGATTGGATTGGAGAATTCATAGTCCCACATTTCTATCAAGTTCATGATTGAAATCAAATTTGCATGCCATAGATTAATGATAACAGCACATAGAGTAGATCATGACATACTTGATCATGTTCACTGCCAACACATTAAGGAAGAACTTAAGCCTAAGATATATCATCATAAGCAATCCATGGTAAAAGCAAGTTATATGTCGATCTAAACCATTCATGCACTATACATAATTTTTCCAACACTTGTAGATTTATTTTGAAACATGAATATACTATTGTTCATTGCAGGAAAATTTCCTTACTACTCAAGTGAAATTCAAGTTTTCCATTGATTTAAATCTAATCATCTAAATTGTCAAAGAAAAACCTTTCTCATGAGTAGTACATGGTCATTCACTAATTTGAGAAAATGATGAGCACATTCCTAACTAGAAATGACTATATGTTTGGAGCACCAAATATCAACTACCCATGTTGATAGATGCTCCCCCTCAAAACAAGCTATATAATTCGAAATATGGAAGTTTTAGGTACCTAAATTTTGGGACCTAATACATCTTCAATGAAGGACTTTGGCACCCATGCCTTAGTCACTTTCTTTTTGACCTTTTGAACCCTAGAATCATTTGATGATCTAAATTGGGTTCTAGACATTAGTGACACAAAGGTTGGTTCTTTAGGTCGGTAACCCAAGCCAACCTTGTTGTACATCGCCCTTTGTGAGTTGAGTATCATATCTAATGTTTTAGAGCTTGTTGAAAACTTCTCAAGAATATTCTTGAGGTTTTCAACTTTGCTCTTCAAATCCTTATTTTCATCCTCAAGGAATTTGTCATGCAAATCATTTATGTCCTCAACCTTAGAGGATTTCAATTCTTTTACTTCCACCCTTAATGCTTTGACTTTGGCCTTAGATTTCTTAAGCATTTTTGTCAAGCACGCTATTGTTCTATAACATTTGTCTAACTCCGGAGAGACTACCTCTTCATCATCCGAAGATGATGAAGGCACGGTTGAGGAGCTTCTCGATTCGTTATCACTCTCCTCCTTTGAATCTTCTAAGGACACTAGAGCCACATGACAGTGAGTGTTTTCATCCTTCTTCTCCTTTCTTTTGTTACCTGCCACAAAAGCAAACCCTTTCTCCTTTGGGCTTTGGTTAAAGATCTCATGTAGTTCCATTTCGCAAAATAGATTTTCTAACTTAACACAAGATAAATCCTTGGACATCTTGTAAGCATCCACCATGGATGACCACAAGGCGTTCCTAGGAAAAGCTTTGAGAACATACCTCACTAAGTCTCCGTTTTCTACCTTTTCATCAATGGAGTGGAGACCATTCAATACTTCTTTAAATCGACAATGAAACGTACTTACAGTTTCATTTTCTCCCATTGTCAAGTTCTGGAGTTGGCTGTGAAGGAGATCCTTCTTCGCTGTCCGGGTGTCTTGAGTTCCTTCATGGAGCTCAAGGAGTTTGTTCCACAAGTCTCTGGCAGATGTGAAGGGACCAATCTTGATCAATTGCTCTTTAGTCATCCCACATTGTAAGGTGACCACAGCTTTGGTATTTGCTTCACCCTTCCAGATTTGCTCAGCCGACCACTTGGAAAACTCAAGCTCCTTTCCTTCATTATCCTTTGGAAGAGAAAACCTCTCCTTGACAGTGAATCACAAACTCATGTTTGTCTTTAAGTAAAACTTCATTCTTGACTTCCAATATGAAAAATTTGTGCCGTCAAAGAATGGAGGTCGGTTTGTGCTGTAGCCTTCTCTTCCAGCCATCTTGCTGTAAGCTCTCGGATGTTAAGCCGTGAATAGAGCTCCAAGCTCTGATACCACTTGGTGGAACCCAGATGGCTAGAGAGGGGGGGGGGTGAATCTAGTCGGACACAAAACTTTTGAGCTTTTCAAATCTATTCTGCACTTCAGAGTTAGGCAGCGGAAGCAAATGCAGAAACAGAAAACTAAAAACAACAACCCAAAGCAGAGGAAAGCAAACCGATGCTAACACCTCGATATACAAGGTTCGAGGATAACTTGTCCCTACTCCTTGGCGTGCCAGTAAGGTGGGCGATTCCTTGATCGTCGGCAGATCAAGCCCCGGTGAACACCGGATAAGATAGAGCCTCCTTCTCGGTGGAGAAATCTCTCCACAGATCTCACGGATGATGGAACTTGAGTACAGGAGATCACACAAGAAGGAACACTCACAAAGCTCTCACAGGAATGCAACAAGATCGCTTAAGCACAAAGCAACAGAGAGCACGAACACAGCCCAGCCAAACTTCCCAAGTTTCTGTCTTGTTCGCCTCCGCTCCTCTGCATCCAGCTTTGTCTCTTAAGCTCCTTCTCAACGTCGCCAGCTCCATCAGCACCACTGACTCACACCCTGACCCACTGACCTCTCTGAGCACTCAGTCAACTGGACACTTCTCCAGCTGAGCCTCCGTCAGTTGCCAGCCGCGCCTTTGTCAGTTGCCAGCCGCGCCTTCGTCAGTTGCCAGTTGCGCCAGACGCCGTTGAGACCTGAAAACACAATAGATCCAAACCTGCTCCAAGGAAAGCCTCCCATTGACCCTCCTTGAGTGTTTGAATCACCTACTATCACCTGCACACTCCAACAGAGGCTTAGCAATGCATATCAAAAAGAAATCAGCAAGTAGCAGAGAATCGGCAGTGAAAACAGACTTCTGACAACATATTTGAATTAAAGTTCTGCTCCTGATCGGTCCCCAGACTGATCGGGGAGGAGCCTGATCGGTCACCAGACCGATCCAGCAGTTTCTGCACACTCCTGATAGGTCCCCAGACCAATCAGGCTCCTGCCTGATCGGTCACCAGACCGATCAGGCTCCAGTCTGATCGGTCACCAGACCAATCAGGCTTGAGTGAACAGTGATTCTTTAATCAAATCTTAAGTCTCTGATTGGTCATCGGACCGTTCTGGACCTAATTAGCAAGGGAACTCAACTCACTGTTCGCTCCCTGATCGGTCACCAGGCCGATCAGGAGCTATGCAGTGAGTGAAACACACACTCCCTGATCGGTCACCAGACCAATCAGACATTGCTGGATCGGTCACCAGACCGATCCACGAAGGAGCAGCGTGCCAACTCCCTGATCGGTCACCATACCGATCCAGGGACGCAGACCTAGCCTTCCAAGCTAGGATTTCATTCACCTTAGCCCTCTAAGCTAAGGATTTTTCAATCTAACTCTCCGAGTTGGGAATTTACACCTAACCCTCCAAGTTAGGACTTTTCACCTAGCCCTCCAAGCTAGGACTTTTCACCTAGCCCTCTAAGCTAGGACTTTTCACCCAACCCCTCCGAGTTAGACCTTCATCCAACCTAGCTCTCCAAGCTAGGCACCTGACCCTCCAAGCCAGGACTTTTTCACCTAACTCTCCAAGATGGGACTTTTCACCTAGCCCTCCAAGCTAGGACTTTTCACCTAGCCCTCCAAGCTAGGACTTTTCACCCAACCTTCTGAATTAGGACTTTTCACCACCTGGCTTCACTCACCAGGACCCGGCTTCACTCACCGGGATTTCCAACACCTGGCTTCACTCACCAGGACCCGGCTTTACTCACCGGGATTTCCAATCACCTGGCTTCACTCACCAGGACCCGGCTTTACTCACCGGGATTTCCAATCACCTGACTTCACTCACCAGGATTTCCAATCAGGACTTAACCACAATTAGTTCAACCAAACTTAAATCAAACCTTAAATCGATGTCAACACCAAAACAACAATCGGGCCAGACTGCATCAACACCTTCTTCTTGCAATAATTACAGATCTTATCCCTATTTCTGGATTTTGACCTACCCTTGATATTACCACCAGAGCTTTTCTCCTGAGCCCTTCCTCGAATAATAAAACTCTTATCCTGAGCTTCAGATCCTTCGACAAGCTGTTTCATTTTCTCTTTCGAAAATAATGAATCATAAACCTCATTCAAAGAAAGAGTATCACGACGATATAAAATAATATTTCTAAAAATCGTATATGACCAGGGTAAAGAACACAGTAAGATCAATGCTAAATCTTTATCGTCATATTTGACCTCCAAAGCCTCTATGTCAAAGACGATTTCCTTAAACACGGTCAAGTGATCTCTTAACGACGTACCTTCTGCCATGCGATGAGAATACAAATGTTGTTTTAGACCCAGTTTGGTCGTAAGACTTTTTGTGATGCACAACTGCTTCAGTTTTAGCCATAGTGTAGTAGCGAATTTCTTCTTCAAAACATCCTGTAAAATCTCATTTGATAGGTGAAGGTAGATTTAAGATAGGGCTTTTCGATTCTTACGTTCCTTTTCCTCCTTTATCCATATCGAGGACATGTTGTCTATCCCGAATAGTACGTCATCCAAGTCCAGATGCGCCAGCATCGCTCGCATCTTAACTTGTCATAGCGTAAACATGGTGTTGCGATCCAAAAGCGGAATATCATACTTCATGCTTGTCGTTGTCATTAATCCCAGTTGAAATCCACAAAATCAAACCAACTTGGCTCTGATACCACTTGTTACGTATTACGACAAAAAAAATGACAACAAGAACAATAGAGAACACACAAGATTTACGTGGAAAACCCTTGACGGAAAAAAACCACGGACAGAGGAGAAAAAATTACTATGAACGGTGGAATACAAACTCTGCAGCTCAAAGCCTTAATCATCTTACAAAACCCTAATAATAAACCCTTTAAATAGGGAACGATCCGTACCACGGGGGCTAATGGCCCGAGACCTCCGCTGCCACCACAGAACCCTAATTTTTTTCCTTCATAATTTAATTTTCACCATATATGTCATAATACGATCTTTTTGGACCAGATTAAACTGAATTCAGATCACTAAATTCTAACCTGTACCATTCACATTTAATAAATCAAACACATAACAAATACATCCATTAGATTACTTTATTATCAACTAACGCCCAAGTGGTATTCAACATGGACCATCAAAATTTAACACGAGATTTAGTGTAGATGAAGAGCATCACCAGGCTTCTTCTCCACTGTTACTGCAGATGAAGCAAGACTAAGGCTCTACTTGGAAACACCAAAAGGAGAGGAATAATAAATATTCTCCTCCCACTCAAGCAGCAGCAGCACAATAACTGGGACAAAGAGGTCACTGCAAATTTCATCCAGATGAAGATGAAGGAATCCTAGGGCAACTATAGCTGAAAATAACAGTTCAAAAATCAACAAAAAAAAAAAAGGAGCCACCTTAATGGCCATGGCGAACCAGAGCTCTCTGCTGTTCCAAGACAGAGATCGCCCATCAGAATCTTCAATTAAAAGGCACGACAAGCCAGTTGAATTTGTGTTTTAATCAGGGAAAGGGAAGCACTGATTTAATTTTATTACTGAAATGTCACAATGACATCTCTGGATGTAAACAGTTCGATAATGGCGGAAGCCAAAACCTTGAAGAAGCAGCATGGAAACAGACATGACAGTGACAAGAACAGGAACTACTACTACTACTACTACTACTACTACTACTACTAAGGCAGGAGCTGGAAGCTCGATTTGACAGAGAAGAAGAGAGGCTTTCCGCATTCCATCGCCATCCTCCTCCATTGAAATGGTGGAGTGGAGGAGCACGGTGTTGATCGTATTTTTGTTCTTCTTCTTCTTTGGGTCTGTCAGTTGCGAGAGGCAGAGGGCGGCTTGTCGTTGATGCCGTCGTGCTCCTCTTCGCCCTGGAACCGGGCAGGGATCCGGAACCCTGTAAAGCCGACTCCGGAGGCGAATCCTATCGAGGACGTCGACGGATAGAACGGAGGTTGTATCCGGTGACTGGCGGTGGAGGTGTCGGCAGGGTCGGCCCAGACACGGGCAACGGGGGCGTTACTGGACTGAAGGGGTCCCCTCTGAGAAAAGGCTTGGCTTTGGCCGAGCACGGAGTGCAGCGGCACCGCCTGCGGTGGTGGAAAGCTGAGAACGTAGCCTCCGCCGCCGCCGCCGCCGGGGGCGGCAGGCTCCACCACGTTCCACGGAACAATGCGCTGGTTCTGTTCGGTGGCCCAACCGGCGGAGGCGTCGTAGGCGAGTTGGGGGTTGGCAGGGAAGTGAGTGGGGGTGGCTGGGCTCTGGTGGAATTGGCCGTGGTGGTGGTGGTGGTGGACGGGTTCTGGGTTGTGAAAAATTGGATCTTGGAAGGATTGGAGGGAGAGGCGGAGGTCTTTGACTTGGTTGCCGCCGCGCGAAGGTAGGTCCGGCGAGAAGGATTGGAATCTGATTGAAGGGGCGGAAGAGGGCGAGGTGGCGGCGGGAGTAGCAGCTAACGGGAAGAAAGACTTGATGGTATCGGCAATGGAGTCGGTGTCCATGGAAGGCGGAAGGAAACTGGTGCTTGCATTGCCGCCGCCGCCGCCCCCGTCGAAGTTAAACGTAGCAGCAGCGTCGACCGGGTCGGCTACCACGACCTGTTTCTTGCTTGACTCGCTGACGGCGGCGTGATCGGAAGGAGGGGGGAGGCGAGAGGCGCGGGAGGCGGCAGCGACGGTGGCGGTCGGGCTCCAGGGAGGCAGCTCGTCGAGCTCGTCGATGGCGGCCTTGGCGTTCTGTATCAGCCAGTCGACGGCCTTGCTGGGCCGGTCGCAACCAAGGCGGTCCTGGACGTCGTAGAACTGGATGGCGGTGTGGGCGGCGAGGCGAACTCGGCGGTCGCGGGGGCCTTTGGCGGTGCACACCTTGCTGTGCCGGTCCTTCCGCCCAGTAGCCCGCACAATGTGCCCGCCTTGCACCTCCACGATCTCCCCCACCGCCGACGACCCCCTCCCCCGCCCTCCGTACCTCGACCTCGTCTGCCCCTCCGCCGCCGCCTGCGGCAGCGGCGTCGGCGACTGATGCTGTAGGAAAGAGAGCGACTGTCCGTAGCCGCCGAGACCGTGACCACCCTCTCCCCTCCGCTCCGGTAGCCGCCGGGCATACTCCGACGACGAAGCCGTCGCAGAAGCTGAGAAAAAAGAAGCGCTTTGGAAGCGCTGCTCCTCTTCTTCTCGTCCCTCCCCTGCCCCTCCTCCTCCTCTTCCTTCGCTTGCTCCTTCTTCCTCCGGAATCGGATGATACAGAGCTCTCCTCGGATCCAGATCCCTCTCCTTCCTCCCTCCCTGTTCCAGCTTTCCTCGCCCCTTCCACCGCCCTCTCACCACCTCCCCTGCACCTGCAGAACCGACAGGCGATGCCTGCTCTCCTCTTCTTTTTCCTCCCGCCTCCAAACTCCTTGGCCATCCAAGCCGCACAATCCCATCACCGAGCCACCAACTCGGTCCGGCGTCGGAGAGGAGAGAAGAGGAGACGACGGGGTGGGAGTTAAAGTGGGCCTGAGCCTACAATTTGAAAGAAGCACCCAAGCTGTCGTCCATAGCAGCCGTCTCGGGCAGAGAGACGAGCACGAGCTATAAGAGATGGAGAAGGGGTTCAGAGATCAACCTCACCTCTCGACCCATCTCCCAAGGCAACAACCCTAATCCGCCTTAAGCTTGCCCCCCTCTCTTCCTCCTCCTCCATCACCGTTATCCATCTCTCTCTCTTCTCTTTACTGCCTGCTGCTACTGCTGCTGTTCGCAGTGACTTTGGCAAAAGAGAAGGCAGCTTTCATCTTTTGGTTTCCCATTGCCATTGGCTTACCTTTCGGTGAGTTTTTCTGTTTCACCGCGAGGAACCAAATGGGATGATGCAGATCTCACTCTCTCGCTGTAAACATTGACGGAAGGCAGGCAAGCAACTAGTTATAATTGCTGCGACAACGACAGCACAGCGTTCGACAAAGTGGTGAAGACGATGGCTGCTCTTCAGACCACTGCCAAACCAACACCTCTCCTCCATTCTAGCGGAGTCTATTTGTCTCCTCTCTCTCTCTTTTACTCTCCCTCCCTCTGATAAATACATAATTGGTTGGAGATTGAAGAAAAAACGCGTCTAAGTTTTCGATCAAGACTGATATTTAGCTCTATTTTTTTATTTGTCTCTCCCTTCTGGTAAACACGATAATTGATTGGAGATTTAAAGAGAAAGGAGTCTCAGTTTTCATCCACTACATCCCCCTTGATAAACACGATGAGTGTGAGAATGGACGGACTTGGATGGAATGCCACAAGGTACTTTGATGCCGAATATCGATAATTTATTAGAGATTGAAAAGGAGGATTTGTCTCTGATGAAGAACTATAAGTGTAGTGAAGTCTATTTATTTCCTCTATTGGAAAAGAGGTTGATGGCAAGAAGAAGACCGTTAACGGCCGTAAGGATACTCACAGAAAACGTTAGAGATAAGCCAAGGATATCCGACACAGGCACTCTGATACTCAAGTCAATAACTAACAAAAGTGAGCTAAAGTAGAAAGCAAGTGGAGCGAAAATGAGGAGCAAAAGATGAAGATTCAAATACCTACACTGTGGATAAGATGCCGTATATATAACATTTCTCATAACCCTCACTCCTAGAAGATGCCCATCTGGGAGAAGGTGGTCATCTATCAACCGATCTGTCCTCCACTTTTGTTAAGCTGTCTAAGATATTAGAGGACCTTCCTGACAACGCCTTTATCGACTTTGCTTAGCATCATTTTGTCCATCTTTTTGTACTCCTTTTGCAATGTCCTTCAGGACCTTTTTAATGAAAATTTCTATTGATGCTAGAAGTATCAGACAAGAATAGTCAACCTCTAGTGTTTCGATATTTAACAATATACCAAGGACGGATAACTTTCAAAAATTTTAATTTTTCAAAATATTTTGAAAACTTCTTAGTCTTTTAAAATATTTTTGACAAAATCTTTAATTAAATTATTCTTTTTGTTTTGAAAATCTCTGAGACACATAAGAAAGTTTTCCTTGTGGTTAACAAAGTTTCTTAGGATTGTGTCAGATTTGGCAAGAATCTAAACTAAGAGATCTATTACAATTGTTTTTCTAAAATCTTTCAAAAATGCATGTTTAAAATATTTTGACAATTTCTTTATTTGAAAAACCTCTGAAACACAAAGAAAGTTTTCTTGTGATCAATAAAATTTTTAAAATTGTGTCAAATTTAGGAAAGTCTAAATCAAAGAAACAACTATGCCTTTCAAGCACTTCGATGTTTTTTAAGTATTTAGTTTTTCTTAATATTTTCAAAACAAAAGTACTTAGTTTATTTTCTTAAAGTGCATAAAAAGGTTTTTGAAAATAATACTTTTTCTTAAAAACTCTAAGTATTTCAAAAATTACATTATTGATATAAAATTTATACTTAATGATTATTTATTTATTTTTTTATGTGTGTCAAAGAGTGAGAGAGTGCCCTAAGTTAGATATTTTGTGAATCTCCTGAGTTTTCGACCTAAACCCCTTAGACTAGAACCTAACTTAAGATTATTGTCAAACATCAAAAAGGGAGAGATTGTTGGTATAGAAAGCATTTGATAAGAACAGGCAGCCTCTAGGATTTCGATGTTTGACAATATACGAAGGTCTGGTTAGTTTACCCAAGGGTAATCCAAACAGAACTTGATATTTGTAAGAGAGAAGTAAATATCATTGGTGCCGGAAGCACCAAATCAAACTTTGTTTTAATAATGGTAAAGGGTTTAAAGTTAAGTATGCTTTTGATTCTAATATATTAGTGTGCAGGAAAGTCCTAGTGTAACTAGGCACAAAGTACTCATCTGCAGAGTTAGACATGAAGTCCTGGCCGAGGGTTGGGCATCGAAGACTTGGTGAGTAAAGCAGGGCAT
Source organism: Boesenbergia rotunda (assembly GCA_024364735.1). Classification (NCBI taxonomy): domain Eukaryota; kingdom Viridiplantae; phylum Streptophyta; class Magnoliopsida; order Zingiberales; family Zingiberaceae; genus Boesenbergia; species Boesenbergia rotunda. The sequence continues at coordinate 75,004 of JAGFNQ010000435.1, read as the reverse complement.
GAAAACTGACCGAGGGTTGGGCATGAAGACCTGGTTCGAAAGACTGGGCATGAAGACCTAACCAAGGGTTGAACACTAAAGTCCTGATCCAGAAGATTGGCCAAGAGTCTTAGCCGAGTGAGAACAATGGACAAAAGTGCGGACGGGTTGAGGTACGGACGTTGGGAGATCTGGAGTTTTCAGAGGCCGAGTAACAGTCCAACCGGAGGTGCCAGTTAGCAACAGGTAACTTCTCCAGAGTGGACTAAGTGAGGGCGCGTTCCTCGGAAGAGGGAATAGTAGGTGTCAGTCCGACCTAGGGTTTCAGTTGAATCATGAAAGTTAGGATTGGACAACACTGCCTATCTTACATACATTTCCTCTGCATATTATTGTTGGACTAACCCTGTGTTGCAGCTAAGCGATTTGAAGACCTGCAGTAACTCAGGTGACCAAGAGGAATTGGGTGCCCAAGAGGTCTTCGGCGCCCGACCTAGGTGTGGTTGAGTTGACGTATGCTGGTTGGAGCCTCCACATCATCAACACAAGCGCTTGAGAAGCTGCCAGGCGCCTGAGTGGGGATAAAGCTTAGACCCATCAGGGGATGAGGGCACAGTCGGATCGGAGCAACACGGGCTCCCCTATAGGCACATGGGTGCTTGTATGACCCTATATAAGGGGTTTTCGACCAGAGACTTGTCAAATATTTTTTACATCACTTGTGCTCTCGTGTGCTGTGCCGAAACGATTCAAAGACGACGAAACGCTACTCCAACAACAACGTGCTTGTATCTCATTTTGATTAAAGTTGTCGGTATTTCTTTTCTTCTTACTTGTACTTAAACATTGTATATTTGTACTCATTTGCGACTTATAGAATTGCCAAAAGTAAACAGTTAAGGACCGTAGGCTTTGGAGTAGGAGTTCTCATAGATTCCGAACCAAGTAAAATCAAACAGTATTAGCGATTGCTTTCTTGTGTTCTCTTTTCCACTCCGTAACTTGTCTAAATATGAAGAATTTTTCAAACGCAATATTCACCTCCCCCCTCTATCGCTCTCTATGATCCTACAATTGGTATCAAAGCGGAGTTTACTCACATTCAGTGAAACCACCCTTTGAGCCATTTTTTCGGATTTATGCTTTTCGAACTAATCAGAAAGGGTAGTGTTGCCTCTTTCTGATATTTTTCTTGTGTGTAAATTTTTTTGTTTCTCGAAGTTGGTGCAACAGCACTCGAGATTTCTTTTACTTGTATTTCATCCCACACTACTAATCCAAAACCAAGTCATGACATAAGTTTCTTTGTTTGTGTAATGTAAGATTCTCTCTTTCTCCCTCAATGTCCCAACAAGAAGGCTACAACACCGATGACCCTCCTCTATTTTCTGGAGAGAACTTTGGCTATTAGAAGAGTTGTATGGAAGTATATCCACCTAAAAACTTAGGTGGACATGTGGATCATCATCCAAGCTGGCTACGACATTCCACAGAATAAACAAGGCGAGCTTCTCGGATACACCGGATGGGACCCGACCTTGAAGAAGAACAAAGAAGTTGATGCCAAGACGACCCAAACTCTCTAGTGTGGTCTCACCAAAGAAGAGCTCAACCACGTCAGCCCCTTCAATAGCGAAAAAGAATTGTAGAATAAGTTGATCGAACATCATGAAAGAACCTCCAACACAAAAATAAGCAAGCATGACTTGATATTGAACAAATTGTACAATATGAAGATGTAAGAAGAGGAGACTGTTGCGCAACTACATGCTCGAATCTAGGAGTTGATGAACAACCTTCACATAATCGGCCAACGGTGATCGATCGACCGGCAAGAGGGGGGTGAATTATCCCTGCAAATAAAACTTTATCATTTATTCTTTCTAACAAAGATAGAGCTTAGCTCATATGAAAATCAATAATAATAATAATAACATTAAAATGAACTTAACAGAAATGAAAAAGAGGCGCAACTAATTTGCTTAGTTTGCAACCAGAGGGTTGCTAATCCAAGGCAGAATAAAACTCGATTCTCCTGAATAACTCCTTGGGGCTGAGAAGCCTCTCACACACTTGTAGAACTCAAAAAAATAATGGAAAACTGAAAGAAATTCGTTTACAATTCATTGATCTTCGTAACTGAGATCTGAGGGTCTATTTATAGCCTCAGTCAACTTTATTTGAATGCTGACGTGGCATAATAGGGGTGCTCGAGTGCTTGGGGGCGCTTGACACGTGACCTAGAAGTTCATCCACTTTGCAACATTTGCAAACGACTGAGTCTTGGATAGAATCACATATAGGGCGCCTGTATTCAGGGGGGCGCTTAGGAATAGGGGAACCCGAGTGCCTTTAGTCAACACTTTGCTGACTAGTTTCTCGGCGGGTGGACTTGGGTGATTTCGGACCTTCTAGAGTTGGGCTCACCTGAACCCTCCTCTGGCCTTCTCCTTAAGCGTGCTTCCGCTCGGCTTCTCATCCCTTGGACGTCGTGTGCGCCCTTCTCTCTCCCTCAAATGCACCAAGCCCGTCGGCTCCCTTCCCGTGGCATCCTTCTCGACCGCTACGTCTTCCGCTCGACTTCTTATGCTCCTAAGCTCTTGCACACTTATACACAGGGATCAAAACACAACAGGACCTAACTCATCTCGGTTGACCACATCAAAACTCACCTAGGTACTTATAATCTCCTCCTTTTTGATGTGCATCAACCATAGTTAAGGTAAATGAACATAAAAAAAATAAAAATAAATATATGACAATTTAAGCACCCAAAAAAAATAAAATTAAATAAAAATTTGAAATTAAGCCAACCCCTTAACTTAATCGTAGTTCTCCCCCTTTGATCACATCAAGAACTTAAAACATGTTAAGGGAAATACTAACACTTAAAAAAAATTATTTCAACCTCCAAAATTTTCAAAACTTTTTTGAGTACATGTTTAACACAATAATTAGTTCCTAGAAAACCTAATTTTTCAAATTTTGAAAAAAAATTAATTTAAAATGCAAAGTTTAATATGGGAAAAATAATTTTTAAAATATATTTTTACTTAAAAATTAATCAGATTTTTAAATTTTGGCAGACTTATCTTCACAAAAATTATCAAGGAATTTTTTTTAACTTTATGAAGATAATTTTGAAACCCGAGTTGATAAAATTTGAAGTAGAAAATTTTAAGTTTTGATCTTATCTTCAAATGAATTTGAAAATTTTTGTAACATTGAAAATATCATCCAATGTTTCTAAAAAAATTAGATTTGACAAAAATTAAATTTTTTTTAGGTTTCCTTAAAATTAAAAAAAGACATGAAAAATCAAAATATATCTGTTTAATTGTTAACAAATTTTTTTTAAAAAAATTCCTAGATAGTACATAGCATACTCTATCACCGAAAAATATTAAACCAATTTTTCTTACAATAGTTATCCCAAGAATAATTTAACAAAATTACAAATAAAGTATTAATAACAAAAATTGACAAATAAGAAATAAATAACATCTAACAGTTTAATACAGATTTTGGGATCCAATATAAATTCTTTCCTACAGGATTAATCAAAAATCTTAATGGAATGTAAGTCCTAGGAATTCTTACAGTTTAACCCTTGTAAAATTTAAAATACCAATTAAGTTTTTCAGAATATTAAAATTTTAAATTTTGACAATAATTTGAATTTCTACAAGTACTTTTCAATTTCTTGATTTGTGCCTTTAAAATTTTATTTTCTAATTTCAATTTATCAAACATTTCTAATGGACATGAAGAAAATAATTATTTTTTATGTTCTAATTTGTACTTAGATTTCATCATAGCCTTAATACCTGAATAAAATTCATTAGGAGATAAAAAGAATACCTCACTTACCATGTCTCATTCAAAGTTCGAAGCTCGCCTTTTGTAATTGCTATCTTCTGACATGACTCCCCCTTCATCGATGCTTTCTTCTATTTCATAAGTAGTCATCAATGCAAGTCCGGCATGTTCCTCGAGATCTGAATCTTCTGATGAGAACTCATCCTATGTTGCCTTTAGATTGTGAGTTTTTGCCTTCATTGCCCCTTTTCCTTTATTCTTCAACTTGGGGCAGTTTCCTTGACGTGTTCCTCTACGTTGCAGTGGTAGCATTCAACCTTCCTTTTTCTCTGAAGGTGTTTCTTGGCCTATATCTCATTAAATTTATTAGATTAATTTTTTTTGAATTTTCTTTCCATGTATGATGTGTCTTCATCTTCTAAAGACTCTTCCTTGTGTAGAATCTTCCTCATGCTTAGAGCAATGTTGTCCACCTTTCTACCATTTCTTGCGCACCAAGACTCGTGAAGTTCTAAAGTTGAAAATAATTATTCTAAGGTACTTACCTCAAAGACCTTAGAAATGAAGTATGCGTCTATTACAAAAGTTTTTTTTTTTTTTTGAAAGAAAAAGGATCTTATTTCAAGAAGAGGAAAACCCATTTTTAGAGGGGGGACCAAACCTAACCCTCTAAAAAGGGGATTACAGTGAAGGAACAACTGATTTACATATACAAGACAACCATTTAAAAACCCATTCTAACTGTGTTGTCTTTGGTGATTTCTCATGCTTTTTCCGAGGAAATCAATTGGATGCAGAACACTAGAGTAATGTCTTTCTTACAGAGCTTCACAGAAAACGGAACCAGAATGAAGAATTTAGACTGTAACAGCAAATCAGTTTGAAAGCCTCTACAAGAAAATGGTCCAAAATGGTCAAAATTATCAGGCCAAGTATTACGAAAGTTTCAGATAAAATATTGTGCGTCAGGATTTAACATGCACGATAGCAATCCAGGAAAATAACAGAGTAGCTTTCCAGAACTCAGATGACTCCTCTGCATTCAATTTTTTACAGCTGACAGTCCACTTGCTGAACATCTTTTAAGCCCTCTACAAAAGAATAACCAAGCAGCCATACAAAGAGGACTTTTAAAACCCACAGGAAGACAAAATTTGGCTTCCCTCTGCACTATCGTAATCACACTCTGCCAAATTGAATTGGACCAGGAAAAACCGAGCAGCCAGACCAGTTTCAGAAGTATAACTGGTCTGGGATCCATGGGATCCATGGGAATGCATTCAAAGTATAACTCTGTGCGTCGTGACTTATTACCGTTTCTCCAAGGTTCTTATGTCTCGTGATCAACTCTTTGAGATTAGCGTGTAGCTGGGCAACTGATTCTCCTTCTTCTATTCGGAGGTTGCTGAGTAGGTTGTGGAGTAGATCTCGTTTTACCAATTTTGTATCAGCATTAGAACGATTCACTTCTGGTTCCAAGGGTCTTGACATGATTCTTGGAAAATAGAAATCCGTTCTAAATCGATCCGGACTAGGCTACAGAACTAAATCTAGACAAAGATCTTACTTTGCTGTACTGAATCAGTCTAGAAGTAAAGTTCAGGCATGGGTACCTAAACTATACTTGAACAAACCAACTGGATCAAATCAGTATTGGATCCCCAAGGACAAGATTCACATCTTGCCTAATCATTATCGTGGCTTTAGTCCAGGGGGAGCCAAATTAAAGACTATATTTATTGTTAAATAGAATTTTATTCTTAGTTGTAATTTGCTTGTTTCATTGTTAATTTCTGCAATTTACCATGCTTAGACTTAGGAATGGTTAGTTTAAGGACTGAACAAACTTAACTGAAGCTTGACAATAGAATATTGGGTGGAGGTGAGATGATAGTACATTAGGAAAACCAATTCTAATAAGGTCAAGTTTACTTGGTCTCTTTAGACTGGTGAAACTAGCCGAAACTACTGATCCAAAATCCAAACTAGTTAGACCAGAACTTTTCAAAGATTAATTTTGAAAATGAAATTTCATTAAACGGCTTTGTCAAGGAAAGGGTTGATGATCCAATAAGGCTACGGCCAAAGAAGGCCTAGTGCCTCGCCAAGACCTGGAAGCCAATTTTTGAATTTCAAATTCAAATTATTCTTTGTCAAATTCAAATCTAACACAAATTTTCAGTTAGGTGTAGAATCAAATATTTCTTTTTAAAATAAATTTAATTGTTTTCAAAAATTAATTTAAGGTTTTCCAAATAAAAATTAATTTTTCAAAATAATTTTACTTATCAAAACCTGTCTCACAAAACCTATAAGGCTAACGTGATTGAAAACCCTAGATTTGGGTGAGACAGACTAGGCAGTGAAACTCAATTTAAGCTATTCCTGACTCTAATTGGATCCAAATCAATAAAACTCTTTATGTGTAGGAACATAAAGATTTGGACCAATGGATGTTGGATAGCGGTTGCTCCAGACACATGACTGGAGATAAATTGAAGTTCACCAAACTCAAGTTCAAGAACCTAGGCTCAGTGGCATTTGGCAACAATGCTACACTCAAGGTAATTGGGTCAGGTAATATTGAGCTTAAATCTGACTTTGTTATTAAGAAAGTTCTTTTGGTTGAAAACTTTAATTTTAACTTGCTTAGCATAAGTCAGTTATGTGATTCTGGTTATATAGTCACCTTCAACAATTCTAACTACCTGATTAGAAATGTACAAGACTCAGAAATCATGCTTAAGGGCACTAGGAAAAATAATGTATACACTATAAACCTTCCCCTAATACCCAAATGTATGTTAACTCAGTTAGAACAATCAAATCTCTGGCATAGGAGACTAGGTCACACTAATCTGAGAACTATCTCAAAAGTCACCCAACTTGGCTTAATCAAAGGTATCCCCAAAATTAAAAATAATGAAAACCTAATGTGTGAATCATGTAATCAAGGTAAACAAACCAAATCTAATCACAAACTAACCAATCTGACCTAACACAAACCACACTTGAGCTCCTGCACCTTGACCTATTTGATTCACATGGAGCTAAGTCACTAAGCGGGAACCGATACTGCTTAGTAATAGTTGATGATTACTCTAGGTTCACCTGGGTTAGGTTTCTAAAAACCAAAGATGAAACCCTAAACCTATTTAATGAATTCTGTAAATTAATTGAAAATCAAAACGATACTAAAATTAAAAAACTTAGGAGTGACCACGGGGGAGAATTTGAAAATCAATGGTTCGAGGAATTCTGTAAGGTAAATGAGTATTTACATGAATTTTCATGTCCTAGAACCCCCCAACAAAATGGGATAGTCGAAAGAAGAAATAGAATATTACAGGAAGCCGCTAGGGCTATGCTCAACGAATTTAACTTAGCAAATTAATATTGGGCAGAAGCGATTAGTACGGCTTGTTACATCCAAAATAGGGTTTTGATTAACAAGCGACACAACAAAACACCCTATGAACTGTACTACCATAGACTCCCAAATCTGCACTACCTAAGGGTCTTTGGATGCAAAGTCCATATCCTAAACACCAAAGACTATTTAGGGAAATTTCAGTCCAAGTCAACCCCAGGTATCTTCCTAGGATACTCAACCACAAGTAGAGCCTATAGAGTTTACAACAAACAAACTAAGAAAATTGAAGAAACAACAAACTTAATATTTGATGAAGAAATCAACTCAACATCTGAAAATCCAAACCTAACTTCATCAAATTCTGATCAAGAAAATAATGAACAAATTATTGAACCCTTAATTGAACCCTTAAACGAACTAACTATTGAACCAATTAATGAGTCAACTGAACCAATTATCGAACCAACAAATGAACCAGCTCAAAGAGTCTAATCAAATAGTGAACCAAACCGACTAGTCGGACCCGAGGCTGAACCAAGTTCTAGAATAACCAAGAAACCCAGACTTAGTCACCCAACCGATCAAATTATGGGTGATCCAACTCTAGGAGTCAGGACTAGATCCTCTTATAGAAACCTTAGTCAAATAGCTATGATATCAAAAATTGAACCCAAAACTATAGAGGAAGCCCTACCTGATCCTGATTGGATCATAGCTATGCAAGAAGAGCTAGCTCAATTTGAGAGAAACCAAGTCTGGGAATTAGTACCTAAACCTGAGGGCAAATCCGTCATTGACACTAAGTGGGTTTTTAGGAATAAGTTGAATGATCAAGGAGAAATAGTCAGAAATAAAGCCCGCTTAGTAGCAAAGGGTTTCAGCCAAGTAGAAGGATTAGATTACGACGAAACATATGCCCCAGTAGCTAGACTTGAGTCCATTAGGATGTTACTGGCCTTTGCATCCCATAAAGGATTTAAGCTATACCAAATGGATGTAAAGTCAGCTTTTCTAAATGGATTCATTAAAGAAGAAGTTTATGTAGGACAACCCCCTGGGTTTGAGGACTTAGAAAGACCTATAACCACGTTTACAAACTTACTAAAGCACTATATGGGCTAAAACAAGCACCTAGGGCCTGGTATGAACGTTTATCAACTTACTTAATCTCTAAAGAATTTAAACAAGGACAAATTGACTGAACCTTATTTATTAAAACCCTAGAAAAAGATATATTTATTGCCCAAATTTACGTAGATGACATAATCTTTGGGTCCACCAACTCGAAATTTCTAAAAGAATTTGTTAAAATAATGGAAAACGAATTTGAAATGAGCCTAGTTGGTAAACTTAACTTTTTCCTAGGCTTACAAATTAAACAAACTAGGGATGGAAACTATGTCCATCAATCCAAATATGCTAAAGAGTTAATAAAGAAATTTAAAATGGATAACTCTAAAAGCATAAGTACCCCCATGACCACTAATATAAAAATAGATAGTGACCCTGATGGTAAACCAGTGGACCTTAAACTCTATAGAAGTATGATAGGTAGTCTACTGTACCTTACAGCCAGCAGACCTGACATTCTTTTTGCTGTAGGGATGTGTGCTAGATACCAAACCTGTGCTAAGGAAACACACTTAGCAGCCCTAAAACGAATACTAAGATATGTAAAGGGCACCCTAAATGTAGGGATTTGGTATCCTAGAATCTCAACCTTCAATTTGTCAGGATACTCGGATTCTGACTATGTTGGTTGTAAATTAGATAGAAAGAGCACGAGTGGAAGCTGCCAACTGTTAGGAAATAGTCTAGTAAGTTGGTGCAGCAGAAAACAACACTGTGTAACTCTATCCACAACTGAAGCTGAGTATGTAGCCTTAGGAGAATGTGTAGCTCAACTTTTATGGATGATGCACACTCTTAAGGACTTCCAGCTCAACTACACCCAAACTCAAGTATTTATTGACAATATAAGTTCAATTTATCTAACTAAGAACCCAATCCAACATTCCAGAACCAAACACATAGAAGTCAAACATCACTTTGTAAGAGACCATGTAGCCAGGGGTGAGATAGTCCTTAAGCATGTAGACTCTAAATCTAAATTAGCTGATATATTCACAAAACCCTTACCTGAGTCTGAGTTCAGCTCACTAAGAAGGCAGTTAGGATTGTGCTCTGTAGAATAGGTTAACTCTACTTTTGATTTTCTTACTGCTTTACTTGATTTAAGAATCAGTTTCTAAAAGAATTTGAAAAACTGTTTTACTTAATTTCAAAATCAGTTTTTTTAAAAAAATTTCCTTTCGACTTAGTTTTATTTCAAAACTACCCCCTTTCAAAACTAGGACTTTTTTCACAAATGGACTTAGCCTAGGCCCTAACCCTAGAACTGCATGCACCTATAGATTTAGAAGCCAGCATCTCACAAGCACCTTAGGGTACTTTTGATTGATAACCTAGAATGGGTTGAGATGCTTAGGTCTTTGTCTTAATTCAAGATGCTTTAAGTCAGTGCATCTGCAGTAATTGGGGCACTAAATACAACTTACACAGCAATCAAGTTAAGTGTCAAGTTTAGAAAATCTAACTTGAACAGAAACACTTAAACTTGACTAACCCTAGCAAAAACTACTGTTTATAACAGTTAGTAAGTAGCTAATTGGGTTAGACAGGTCCCTACAAGAGAAAATTAACTGATTTGGTTTAAGTCTTATCATGAATTGGTTCAGTACAGCAAAATCATGCAAATATTTTCCTTTATGAAAGTTATTTCCTTTATGCAATTTAATTTCTGCTATATTTATCTGTTTTTGATATATGGCAAAGGGGGAGAGATAGGAAAGGAGAGAGTTTAAAATTTTCTAGCTCAAATTTTTTTTAACTCTATCCTTTATTCAAAAAGTACTAAGTTTCTCAAAGCACTTAAGTTTTCAAAAGGTTACTAAAGTACTTAAGTTCTTAAGCTTTTCAAAACTTTTCTAAGTACTTAAGCTTTTCAAAACTTTTCTAAGTACTTAAGCTTTTCAAAATTTTCTAAGTACTTATGTTTTTCAAATCAAACTCTATCTTTAATTCAGAAAGTACTAAGTTACTAAGTACTTAAGTTTTTCAAAATTTTCTAAGTTACTAAGTACTTAAGCTCTCAAATTCTCAAAATTTACTAAGTACTTAAGTTTTCAAAAATTTACTAAGTACTTGAGTTTTCAAAATCTTACTAAGTACTTAAGATTTCAAAATTTTACTAAGTTCCTAAAGTTTCAAAATCTTATTAAGTACCTAAGTTCTTAAGTTTTCAAAATCTTGCTAAGTACTTTAAACTAACGGTTCTTAAAAGTTTCCTAAATACTTAAAAATGAAGTTTTTTAAACTCTAAGTAATTAAATTAAATTGTTCAAATTTTACCAAGTACTTTAAAACTTAAAGTTTTCAAAACTTTTGAGTACCTTAAACTTAAGGTGTCAAAATTTTCTTCAGTACTCAAAACTTAAGTTTTCAAAACACTTCTTAAAGTTTTCAAAATTTATCAAAGTGGTTAAATTTTTTCCAAAGTACACAACGAAAAATATAGCTTTAAAGCTAAAATTTTTTAAGTCAAAACCATCTTCAGACTTAGAACCTATTTTCAAAAACCCCACGAATTTTTGAAAAATATAGGGGGAGATTCCTTCCAGGGGGAGGGAACAAAAGGTAATTTTTATTGCTGTGATTAAACTTAACTTTTTGAACCAGGGTTGCCATAAATCAAAAAGGGGGAGATTGTTGGTGTAGAAAGCACCCAAGTCAAACCTGAGTTTTGATAATGGCAAAAGGGTTCAAAAGTTAAGTCTTACTTGGTATCTAAACATGTTACTCTAGTGTGCAGGGTAAAAAGTGCTAGCGAAGGACTGCTAGGCACTGGTGAAGGAATGCAAGGGTAAAAAGTCCTAGCGAAGGACTGCTAGGCACTAGCAAAGGAATGCCAGGGTACAAAGCCCTAGCGAAGGACTGCTAGTCACTGGCGAAGGAATGCCAGGGTACTGAAGCCCTAGCGAAGGACTGCTAGGCGCCAGGCGAAGGATAGCTTGGGACTGAAGACCTAGTGAAGGACAGCTAGGCACTGGGCGAAGGACAGCTTGGTATCCAAGACCTGGCAAAGGACTGCTAAGCAAAAGTCCAACCGGAGGAGCTGGTTGGCATCAGGTACATTCTCCCGAGAGGAGTAGGTGAGGACGCGTTCCCCGTCGTGGGAACAGTAGGCGTCGGTTCGACCTAGGGCTCCATTTCGGAGGCCCAAAGTCAGAACCAAGACAGCTAAGGCTGTATAAACTAACATCTTATTGCTTTATGGTGTTTTGGACTAACCCTGAATGCAGGACTGAAGGAACGAGTGTCTGCAGCTCAGAGAGCCTCAAAGGAGTGAGGCAGCAGCTGACCAGGGCGCCCGGAGTGTCCCGGGTGCCCCCAAGGTGAACACAAAACATATAATGCAAAATAAGGCTTCGACAGTTCATGTTCGGGGTGCCCCCGTGCTTCCGGGCGCCCCCCGCTGCTCCCGGGCGCCCCCAGCGCTCCGGGCGCCCCCAGCGCTCCGGGCGCCCCCAGCGCTCCGGCGCCCCAGGTCAAGTAGTCGAAGCAGCTCCAGTGAAGCCAAGAGGATAAGATTCTGACCCGGTCAATCCGGGCGCCCCCAGCGTACCGGGCGCCCCGGTCAAAGCTTGATCCCGAGTTTTAAGGGATCAGAGCTGAACGAGAAGGAAGTGGATCGACCGACACATGGGGGGGGGGGCGCCCCCGACGTTCCGGGCGCCCCCAGGTGCTATAAAAGGACCCTCGAACCAAGGCTTCAGTACAACGAATTCATTCAACGCATTCATGCTCTTCTGCTCCCGTGCTCTGCTCCAGAAACCTCCCGACTCGAGATTCAAGCGCCACGACGTCCCACTGCTCCGAAAAGATAATCTACATCGGACGTTGGTAAAAGAAGAGTTACTTTTTCTTACTGCACTAATTCTGTAATTCAATCTTGTAAACTGTTTTGCGAACTTATAGAATTGCCCGCAGAAAACGGTCAACGACCATGGGCCTTGGAGTAGGAGTCAACCTAGGCTCCGAACCAAGTAAAACTACCTGTGTTCGCGATTGATTTTTCCGCTGTGTACTTGCTCTAATTTTTCCGAAAAGCGTTTAACGATATTCACCCCCCTCTATCGTTTCTCTCGATCCGACAAACTCATCCTTGAAAACTCAAGTCAAGGACCTTAGAGCAGCTTTAGAATGATTCACTTCGTGTTCCAAGGGTCTTGACATGATCCTTGAAAAACAGAAGTCTATTCTAAATCGATCCGGGTTAGGGTATCGAACCAAGTCTAGATAAAGGTCATACTATGCTGTATTGAACCAATCTAGACCCAAAGTTCAGGCATGGGTACCCAAACTTTGCCTGAACAACCAAGCTGGACTAAACCAGTATTGGATCCCCAAGGACAAGATTCATATCTTGCCTAATCATTACCGTGGCTTTAGTCCAGGGGCAGCCAACTTAAAAATAATTTTTATAGTTAGATAAATTCTTTTCTTATTTTAAAATTGCATACTTGCTTGTTTATTTATTTTCCATAATTTATCATGCTTAGACCTAGGACTAGTTAGATTAAGGACTAAAATGATTAACTGAAATTTAAACAATATAGTATTGGTTGGAGGTGAGATGATAGTATGTTAGGGAAGCCATTTTGGCGGAACTAGCCGAAGCTACCGATCCAAGAACCAAACTAGTTAGACCAAAATCTTTCAAGGAGTAACTTGAAGATGGATTTTCAATAAAAGCTTTATCAAGGAAAGGGTTGATGATCCAATAAGGCTACGGCCAAAGAAGGCCTAGTGCCTCACTGATAGATACCATTTTTGTTGATTATTTTAGATGTTAAAATCCATGTTTGACTTATATTTTTATTTCTTAATTGTGAAATTGCCCTAGGTTTTAGAACTTACCTTTATTTTGGATTTAATTGCAAATTTGCATTTAATTGGATTATTTGGCCACTAAATTCTTGCTCTATTTTTGTAGGCATCAAAGGTTCAAGGACCTAGGGCATATTGGGTCAAACTTGAGTCGGAAGTGAGCCGGATCGAATTATCAAGCTTACAATTAATCCGGGCCGTCCGATTCAAGAGCGGCTAGATCTGAGCCATCCGGGACGATCTGAAGCAATCCGAGCTAGGGTTAGGGTTGATCAAGCTCTATGATCAAGATCTGAAGGTTTCATTCCAATCAGAGCTCAATCAACCGTTGGATCAAGCAAGGAGGGCTCTAGAGTGTCCATTCACAGATAGAGTTGATCTGGACCATCCGTTGCACATCTGGAGGATCCGAGCTACCACGAGGCAGATCCTGACCCCAGATCATCATCATAAAAGTTTGGCTCCAATCAGAGCAAGATCAGCCATTGGATTTCATCCGATCAATCACAGCCGTCCATTGCTAATGTATTTAATCAAAAATTCCCAGGCTTTCTCCGGGGTCGCGCGTCCTCGCCGCAGCTGTTTGCGATTGGTTTTCTCCTTCGTTTCTTCTCGTTTCTTCAGCAAATTCTTCATCCGAAGGGCGTGACCACCTCAATTCGAGCTCATCCTTGAGTGACAGCAAGGATCGGATTGAGGCTTAGCTTAATTTCGTTTAATTAGCTGTAATGTCATTTCTGCACTGTTTCGTTTCTGAATTTTTTGTATCAGCACTCAGATTTTGTTTCTTGATTGTTACTGTCAAATTAGTGTTCAATCTTCAAGTTTAATAGCTAGGGAACTTGTTTAGTGGATAATTGCTTTAAATTTCAGTTGATTTCCTCTTCTAAAGCTTGCGTATCAGTTTGCGTACCAACTTTTGCAGTAGATTTCAGTTCAGTTCTGAGTTTTTCAGTTTAATTTCAATTCGATTCTTGTTTAGTTCATTTCCTGCAATTAAAGATCACATTTAGAGAGTTAATTTAGTTGATCCAAGTTCGGTTAATAGGTAATTTCAATTCTGAAATTGGTTCATGTCTGAAAACTGTCAAATTCAGCAGATCCAGCTTGCGTATCAAGTGGAATCTGTGATTTTCGGTTTTGTGTTCTGAGTTTGAGTCAGTTGCAATAGTTCTTCTGGGTTTGAGCATTCAATTCAATTGTTTAGTTTACATTGCATTCAGTTTTTGCTTATCTACGCATCCATTCCTGCTGCAAGTTTCTGAATTTCTGAACGTTTCTGCATGTTCACTGCAGTTTCTGCAGTTGTAATTGTTTCAAGTTCTTTAACAGCTGTTTGATTAGTCCATGGAGTCTGAATGTTTTCAGTTATCTCTGCATATCACTGAATTCACAGCTGAGCTTGCCCAGCTTAATCGATTGATTCAATTCTGAATTGGCAGCCTCACTTTTGGCACAAAGCATTGGCTTTGGCACAAATGTACCCTTTTGAGTGGCAAGCTGATTTGGCACTGTTTTTCATCAGCAATTCACCTGTCTTCTAGTTAGCAATTGTGTTTGAAATTAGTCAGGGTTTGCATTCGAATATTTTTGAGTTTCTTCGCATTGGTTGGCTCTCAAAAGTTATAGCTAGTTTGAGTTGAATTGCTTGCTTGATTACCAAATTTCGTATGCTATTGATTATGTTAAGCTTGCTTGTTTCCAAGATCTGCCATCACTCCATTTATTCAATTGTTTAGCATCAAGGCTGCATTCAAGATTCATTGAGTCTCTTTTAATTTCGATTTAGTTCCCTTGGTTGAGTTGGTTTACCTTGGATTGAGTTATTACTCATTATGGTTTGTCTAATTCCTTTGTTTGGTTTTCCTTTCTATTGCAATTTCGATTTGAATTGAACCCAAACCCAAATCTTTATTCGAAACCCAAATTCACGAACGACACCTAAATACAAGCGCGAATCAAACAACGTCAATTAGCCCCGAGAAAAATACGACCTGTGGCCCCTATATTACATTTTCATATTTTTGATTGTAAAAGGGTTTTCAGCATTTTATTCATATACATCTAAATTTGAGACCCACATTCGTGACACATAGTTTGGGTCTATCAAATTTTTGGCGCCGTTGCCGGGGAAGCAACTAGTTGATTTGTTTGATTTTTGCTTGTACATTTATTTCATATCATTCTTGACTTACTTTTGTGCTTATTGCTATATCTTTTGATTTGATTTTATTTGTTTTATCTTTTTATCCACTTTTACTGCGAGTTGTCTTATTTTATGACCAGGTCTTTAGGTGGTGATTTAGAATATTTCGACCCTGAGATTGAGAGGACTTTCAGAGTCAGGAGGAGGCAGGCCATTCTTTCTGAGACTACAGACATCCCTCCTATTCAGACTATTTTCACTCACTCAGGCAGTGACATGGCAGACCACCAAAGAACCATGAAGGAGCTTGCAGCACCAGATGTTGCATTTCAGTACTCCAACATAGCTTATCCAGAGCTGGGGGGTAATTTTGAGTTAAGATCTGGACTTATAAATTTGCTGCCAAAGTTTCAGGGATTGACTGGAGAGGATCCCAACAGATACCTGCACGAATTCCATGTGGTATGCTCTACTATGAAGCCTCAGGGCATTTCTGAAGAAGACATCAAGCTGAGAGCTTTCCCCTTCACACTGGCAGGAGCAGCAAAAGACTGGTTTTATTATCTGCCTACAGGACATGTGTCTAGTTGGATCGCTATGAAGAAGGCATTTTTGGAAAAGTACTTCCCAGCCTCCAGGACAGCTATAATCAGAAAAAAGCATATGTGGGATTCAGCAAGTGGTTGGTGAGACATTGTATGACTACTGGAAGAGATTTAACAAGCTGTGTTCAAGTTGCCCCCAGCATCAGATTAGTGAGCACCTTTTGATTCAGTACTTTTATGAGGGACTCTTACAGATGGATAGGACTTTGATTGATGCTGCAGCTGGAGGGGCCTTGGTCAACAAAACACCACATCAAGCTAGGGAGCTAATTTCTAATATGGCTGAGAATTCCCAACAATTTGGAAGCAGAGCTTTGACCACCAGAGGAGTTGGTGAAGTTCAGATAGTTTCTAGTGATCAGAAGGAGATTAAGACTGCATTGATGGAGCTCACCTCGGCTGTTAAGCAAATTGAATTAAACATGGCAAGACAAAATTCAACTCCTTCAGTACCTCCACAATCTAATCAAGTGGTGAGTGTGTGTGGCATTTGCTCTAGTCAAGAGCACACTTCAGACTCATGCCCTACCCTCCAACAGGACGAGACAGTAGCAGCATTAGTAAGAGGACAATTTCAAGCAAGAAACAATCCTTATTCCTCTACTTACAACCCTGGGTCGAGGGATCATCCAAATTTGAGGTATGGAAATTCTTTCTACCAACAAGGCCCTCAACCACAGCCCTCACAGCCACCCCAACCAATTTTCCAGCAAGTTCAGCAACAACAACCACAATCACAGCACCAAAATCGAAGTTTTCAGCCCCTAAATTAGCACTTCCAGCAACCATTTCAGCAGCCATTTCAAGGGTTTCAACAAGGTTTTCAAGGGAATATGAATTATCCACAACCATACCAGCCTCTACAGCAGCAAGTTCAATAATCACAGCAAAATTTCCAGCCTTGGAACTCAAGTTTTCAGCCCCAGAACCAAGAATTTCAGCCCAATCAATTTCAATCTCTACAACCACCATTTCAAATGCAAAATCAAAATCTTCAAGGCTGTAATTCTCAGCAAAATCAACCCACATTTCAACCTACTTATCAGCCAAGTCAACAGCAATTCCAGACCTCCAATCAGCCCCAACAGCCCCAATTCCAACAATTACAACAAGATGATATCATTGGAGCTATACAAAACCTAGGAAGGCAAATGGGACAATTGGCTAATGATGTGAATCAACTTAAGGCTCAAGGATCAAGACAACTACCTTCTCAAGCTGTTCCCAACCCAAAGGGAAATGTTAGTGTGATTTATTTGAGGAGTGGGAAGGTTGCATCAACTCAAAATGACCCAAGAGCAGAATTTTCAGAAAACAGGGCAACATGCTCATTTCCAGCCCAAATCAGTGCCGAAACCACTCCAATTTCAGTGGATACCACCCCTAGCCCGTGCCCGACTCCCTCCTCAAGCAATTCCCCAATTTTGGTGGAAAACGGAGAAGAAATCAGTGGCGAGATGGATTTTACAGCAGCTCCAAAAAACAGGGCAGCAGCTCACAATTCAGCCCTTCCATCTTTGATTCAAGAGGAAGAATTTAGGGTACCCTTGCCCTTTCCACAGGGGAGAACTCCTACCAAAAGACACGTGGAGAAGGAGAAAGCAAAAGAGTACAATGAGCTGGTAAAACTTTTTAGTAAAGTTGAAATTAATGTACCCTTGCTGACGATGATTAAACAGGTTCCTAAGTATGCAAAATTTTTGAAAGATCTATGTGTTAACAAGAGGAAGCTTAAGGAAAATGAGTTGGTCAGCATGGGGAAGAATGTTTCATCACTTATCCATGCCATACCCCAGAAATGTGAAGACCCCGGCATGTTTACTGTATCTTGTGAGATAGGAAGCACCACGCTACATGATGCCATGCTTGATTTAGGAGCTTCCATTAATGTCATGCCCAGGACGGTCTTCCAGATGCTTGGCATTGGTCCTCTACAGCCCACTGGAGTTGTGATTCAGCTAGCAGACCGGAGTCAGACCCGCCCGGCAGGAGTTATTGAAGATGTTTTGGTTAAAGTGAAAGAGTTGATTTTCCCTGCGGACTTCTACATTCTAGACATGGAGGGAGAGTACCTTGCACGTAGATCCCCACTTATCCTTGGAAGGCCTTTTCTGAAGACTGCTAAGACTAAAATTGATGTATATGCTGGCACCCTTTCGATGGAGGTGGGAGACACAGTAGTCCAGTTTAGCATTTTCGACACCATGAAGGACCCTAGGGGAGATCACTCTATTCTGAGCATAGACACCACAGATGAGACTGTTGAGGCACAGATCATTGATGATGATGGTACATTTGACATAGTGGGAGGAGAGTTGATTTCAGAGGAGACTTTACCTGATTTTTCTTATTTTGTATTTTGTGATGATATTGTTCTTGATAGCCCTAATCTTTTTAATAAGGTTGTTGCAGGTATTGCTAAGGAGGCATGCACAGGAGATTATTCTACAGGTGTAGGGGATTGCACAGAGCCCCAGGGACCACCACCATTTCCAGAAAGTGTAGGGACTTGCATGATTGGAGCAAGTACCCAAGGATCACCTATTCTAGTTGATTGCCCACCAGATTTTGAGCCTGAGATGGAGGTATTTCTTATAGACCCGACAGACATTTTTCAGCATGATCAGGTAAGTATTTCTTCTTTTCCTTTAGAAAATCTCAGACCCAGAATTGATTTTATTGGTTGTGACACATTGCTTGATACATGCTTGATAGAGAATAATTGTGATATTTCTATTGAAGAGCCAAAAATTGATTTCTTTATTTGTGAAGAGTTCCTGGATGTAAATTTTGTAGGAAATAATTGTGAAAAATTTATTGAGGCACCAAGAATTGACTTTATTGGATGTGATACATTTTTGGATACATTTTATACAAAAATTGATATTGTTTCATTTCTTTCTTATCTTGCAGGACCCCAAAAACTTCTGGAGTGGATGCTTCATCTGAATAGACTCAAACCTCCTGGAAGGCGTTCCAAAAAGAATAAAGAGGGAGTAGATTTTACTTTAATTCGAAAAACTCCACCTCTTACATGGGTCTTGTATCTAAATAACCTTCGGCCACCTGAACAGATTGCAGTTAAGTCCAAGTGTGGGGGAGCAATGCACCATGAAGTTGAACAAATAAAAGAAGCTCTTTCGCACATACAGACTCCTCCACTACCAAGATGGAGGCTGTTTCTGGATAGACTCCGACCGCCAGAAATAAAGGGAGTTTGATTTTTTCTTGCCTTCTCCTTTATTGCATATTTCACTTTTAAAATGAGTTTTTGCTAATAAATACGTGAGTAGAGTAACACAAATAAAAGTCATTGTAAATACCATGTTTTTGCATGATTAGGAATAAATGTATCCCTTTAGGTTATCTTCATAGCATTTTAGAGCCTTTTGAAAATAAATTAAATTTGGTTGTTAAAACTTAGGGTTTGAGTTCATGGATGAAATCTTGGATGCTTGAGTACTACTTTGCTTTAAATTCTTAATTGAGGACTTGAGATGAGTTATTTTTGCCTAGTGAGGTTTAGCCTTACTTTTGTGATTCACATATGTTATTGTACTCTAGAACTTGCTTAGGTTCTTTCAAAATCATATTTCAATGATTGGATCACATCTATAGAGACTAATCCAATTGTTTCCCTTTCCACATCAATTTTTGGCAAAAATCATGTTCATTCCATTTTTCTTCACTTATTTCTTACTCTTACCCTCACTTTTCTTTGGACATGTTGTTTGAAATGTTTCTAATGCTATTTTGCCCGAGACGGACAAAGATTTAAGTGTGGGGGAGTGACTAGAGTTTGGAATTATTTTGGAGCAAGGAAACACTTCATTTGAGTTAAAAAAAATAAATAAATAAATCCATGTGCCAAGTGAGGAGTTTGGTGTCAAGAATGCACAAGAAGAAGTGGATAAGGATGGAACCAATTTAAATTGGAAGTGAAATGGAATCAGAATTGAATTCCGAATTGAAGCAAGAGACAAGCAATGGAGAAATCTGAAATCTGTGCCATGCCAAAAAGAAAAAAAAATGCTGTGATCATTTCGAAATTCTAGCTATACTTGGCTGAAAAATCTGGATTGCAGCTGTACCTTGCTAGGAAGATCAAGTAACATGTTGCTACAATCTGAATTGAAGCTGCAAAGTCTGAAAAATCCATGAAAAGCTGCTGAAAATTTCTGCAATCGAAAAAATCAGTGAGGGAAGCTAGTAAAGTAGTTTTGTATCAACTTCCATTTGAATCCATGCTTTTTAAATCAGCAATGCCTTGCTGCCCTCAACCCAAACTTGCAGAATGGTTTTCAATTGAATAAAACTTCTTGGTGAGCAGTTTTCCAATAAAGGGCAAATGGATGAAAGGAAAAAAAAATGGCAGTGATCACCTACTTAGCCATTTTCAAGTAGACAATTTAAATTCTCCACTACCATTTGATGCAAGGACTATTGATGTTAATTGTTGGAGAAATCAGAGACTTGAAAAGCTGCCACCGTGGATGCTGAACTTGAGACAAAAGCAAAAAGTAAAAAAAAAGAAAAAAAAACAGTTTGAGAAAAGAAAAGAAAAAGACAGAAATAAAGTGGCACACAACAAGTGAACTTTGGCACCATGAAATCAAGTGAAATTTTTCTCATCCAAGTCCAAGCTTGCATCAATACATTTCTGACCTTACAAGAAAGAAAGAAAGAAGAAAAAGAAGGATGAGAAAAGAGAAGAAACAAAAAAATGGCACGAAATTGGGAAACTTGGCACATTGAAACCAAGGAAGGGTTTTTCATCCAAATCAAAGGCAATTACTTAAATTTGACTTCACCACACTTTTGATATCATTAGAGGACTGTCAAGATGGGGCAAAGCACATTGGAAATATTTTTGAGCACTCAAGTCTTCCACCTTTCACATTTTTCCATTTTCTTAGTCTTTTACTCCATTTCTTATCATTTTCCTTGTTTTTACTTGTTTTTATAGTTGTTGATCCTAATCATGATTAATGGTGGAGAGTAGATAATAAGCAAGCCTATGGTAGTGCAAGAAGCATATGTGTAAGAGTGAGCTCCATTTCCATCATCAACTTAGAACTTAATGAGAGAGCCACCAAAACTTCCCTTGAAAGGCTAGTGATTTAAATTCATCTCAATGACTCATGATGGATGAAAAGGCTAAGTTGTTGATTTAAGGACAAGATACTAATCCATAGAGCTTAGATTTTTGAGAATTGACAACCTTAGGTAATTTCTTTTCATTTGTTTCTAATTATGTTTAAGAAAATCTAGGGGATACGTATTTAGTGTTTTCGCGAGACGCTCAAGGTTAAGTGTGGGGGAGTTGATAGATACCATTTTTGTTGATTATTTTAGATGTTAAAATCCATGTTTGACTTATATTTTTATTGCTTAATTGTGAAATTGCCCTAGGTTTTAGAACTTACCTTTATTTTGGATTTAATTGCAAATTTGCATTTAATTGGATTATTTGGCCACTAAATTCTTGCTCTATTTTTGTAGGCATCAAAGGTTCAAGGACCTAGGGCATATTGGGTCAAACTTGAGTTGGAAGTGAGCCGGATCGAATTATCAAGCTTACAATTAATCCGGGCCGTCCGATTCAAGAGCGGCTAGATCTGAGCCATCCGGGACGATCTGAAGCAATCTGAGCTAGGGTTAGGGTTGATCAAGCTCTATGATCAAGATCTGAAGGTTTCATTCCAATCAGAGCTCAATCAACCGTTGGATCAAGCAAGGAGGGCTCTAGAGTGTCCATTCACAGATAGAGTTGATCTGGACCATCCGTTGCACATCTGGAGGATCCGAGCTACCACAAGGCAGATCCTGACCCCAGATCATCATCATAAAAGTTTGGCTCCAATCAGAGCAAGATCAGCCATTGGATTTCATCCGATCAATCACAGCCGTCCATTGCTAATGTATTTAATCAAAAATTCCCAGGCTTTCTCCGGGGTCGCGCGTCCTCGCCGCAGCTGTTTGCGATTGGTTTTCTCCTTCGTTTCTTCTCGTTTCTTCAGCAAATTCTTCATCCGAAGGGCGTGACCACCTCAATTCGAGCTCATCCTTGAGTGACAGCAAGAATCGGATTGAGGCTTAGCTTAATTTCGTTTAATTAGCTGTAATGTCATTTCTGCACTGTTTCGTTTCTGAATTTTTCGTATCAGCACTCAGATTTTGTTTCTTGATTGTTACTGTCAAATTAGTGTTCAATCTTCAAGTTTAATAGCTAGGGAACTTGTTTAGTGGATAATTGCTTTAAATTTCAGTTGATTTCCTCTTCTAAAGCTTGCGTATCAGTTTGCGTACCAACTTTTGCAGTAGATTTCAGTTCAGTTCTGAGTTTTTCAGTTTAATTTCAATTCGATTCTTGTTTAGTTCATTTCCTGCAATTAAAGATCACATTTAGAGAGTTAATTTAGTTGATCCAAGTTCGGTTAATAGGTAATTTCAATTCTGAAATTGGTTCATGTCTGAAAACTGTCAAATTCAGCAGATCCAGCTTGCGTATCAAGTGGAATCTGTGATTTTCGGTTTTGTGTTCTGAGTTTGAGTCAGTTGCAATAGTTCTTCTGGGTTTGAGCATTCAATTCAATTGTTTAGTTTACATTGCATTCAGTTTTTGCTTATCTACGCATCCATTCCTGCTGCAAGTTTCTGAATTTCTGAACGTTTCTGCATGTTCACTGCAGTTTCTGCAGTTGTAATTGTTTCAAGTTCTTTAACAGCTGTTTGATTAGTCCATGGAGTCTGAATGTTTTCAGTTATCTCTGCATATCACTGAATTCACAGCTGAGCTTGCCCAGCTTAATCGATTGATTCAATTCTGAATTGGCAGCCTCACTTTTGGCACAAAGCATTGGCTTTGGCACAAATGTACCCTTTTGAGTGGCAAGCTGATTTGGCACTGTTTTTCATCAGCAATTCACCTGTCTTCTAGTTAGCAATTGTGTTTGAAATTAGTCAGGGTTTGCATTCGAATATTTTTGAGTTTCTTCGCATTGGTTGGCTCTCAAAAGTTATAGCTAGTTTGAGTTGAATTGCTTGCTTGATTACCAAATTTCGTATGCTATTGATTATGTTAAGCTTGCTTGTTTCCAAGATCTGCCATCACTCCATTTATTCAATTGTTTAGCATCAAGGCTGCATTCAAGATTCATTGAGTCTCTTTTAATTTCGATTTAGTTCCCTTGGTTGAGTTGGTTTACCTTGGATTGAGTTATTACTCATTATGGTTTGTCTAATTCCTTTGTTTGGTTTTCCTTTCTATTTCAATTTCGATTCGAATTGAACCCAAACCCAAATCTTTATTCGAAACCCAAATTCACGAACGACACCTAAATACAAGCGCGAATCAAACAACGTCAATTAGCCCCGAGAAAAATACGACCTGTGGCCCCTATATTACATTTTCATATTTTTGATTGTAAAAGGGTTTTCAGCATTTTATTCATATACATCTAAATTTGAGACCCACATTCGTGACACATAGTTTGGGTCTATCACTCACCAAGACCTGGAAGCCGATTATTGAAAACCAAATTCACTTTACTATTGTCAGATTTGAATCTAACACAGATTTCAATTAATCCTAGAATCAACCATCTTTTCAAAAATAAATTTAAAGCATAATTAATTGTTTTTAAAATTAATTCAACATTTCAAAATTAATTATTGTTTTCAAAATAAAATCTTTACTTTTATTAAAACCTGTCTCACAAAACCTATAAGGTTAACGTGATTGATAACTATAGATTGGGTGAGACAGACTAGGTTGTGAAAATCAATTTAAGCTATCCTTAATTCTAATTGGATCCAAATCACAAATTCTTTATGTGTAGGAATATAAAGATTTGGACCAATGGATGTTGGATAGCGGATGCTCCAGACACATGACTGGGGACAAATTGAAATTCACCAAACTCAAGTTCAAGAACCTAGGCTCAGTAGCATTTGGTAACAATGCTACACTCAAAGTCATTAGGTCAGGTAACATTGAACTCAAATCTGATTTCGTAATTAAAAAGGTACTCTTGGTTGAGAACATTGAGTTTAACTTGCTTAGTATAAGTTAATTATGTTATACTGGCTATGTAGTTACCTTTACCAACTCTGACTGCCTGATTAGAAATCTGCAAGACTCAGAAGTCATGCTTAAGGGCACTAGGAAAAATAACATTTACTCTATAAACCTACCCTTAGTACCTAAATGCTTCTTAACTCAGTTAGAAGAATCAAACCTCTGGCATAGGAGATTAGGTCACACTAATCTAAGATTAATTTCAAAAATCACTCAACTTGGTCTAATTAAAGGAATACCAAAAATTAAGAACCAAGAAAACTTGATATGTGAATCATGCAACCAAGGTAAACAAACCAGGTCTAATTACAAACAAATTCAATCAGATCTAACTTAAACTACGCTTGTGCTCCTGCACCTTGACCTATTTGCTTTACATGGAGCCAAGTCACTAAGCGAAAACCGGTACTGCTTAGTAATTATAGATGATTATTCTAGGTTTACTAGGGTAAGGTTCCTAAAGACTAAGGATGAAACCCTAATCCTGTTTATTGATTTTTGTAAGATAATTAAAAATCAAAACAATACCAAAATCCAAAGACTTAGGAGTGATCACGGGGGAGAATTTGAGAATCAAAGATTCGAGGAATTCTGTAGAATAAACGGGTACATACACAAATTTTCGTGTCCTAGAACCCCCTAGCAAAATGGGATAGTCGAATGGAAAAATAGAACTCTACAGGAAGCCGCTAGGACTATGCTCAATGAATTCAATCTAGCTAACCAATTTTGGGCAGAAGCAATTAGTACGGCTTGCTATATCCAAAATAGGATCCTAATTAACAAACGATATTATAAAAGTCCCTATGAATTATACTACCATAGACTTCCAAACCTACATTACCTAAGGGTCTTTGGGTGCAAAGTCCATATCCTAAACACCAAAGACTACCTAGGTAAATTCCAGTCTAAGTCAACCCCAGGGGTCTTCTTAGGATATTCAACAACAAGTAGGGCCTACATGGTCTACAATAAACAAACTAACAATATTGAAGAAACAACCAATCTAATATTTAATGAAGAAACTAATTCAAAATCTGATAATCTAAATCTAAATTCATCAAATATTGATCATGAAGATAATGAACAAATTATTGAAACATCAATTGAACCACTAGTTGAACCTCTAAGTGAACTGACTATTGAACCAACTACTGAGTCAATTGAACCAATAATTGAACCAACCCAAGTAATTGAACCAAATACTGAACCGAACCATCCAGCCAGACCTGATGCTGAACCAAGTTCTAGAAGAACCAAGAAACCCAGACTCAGTCACCAAACTGATCAAATTGTGGGTGATCCAACCTTAGGAGTCAGAACTAGGTCTTCCTATAGAAATCTTAGTCAGATTGCACTGATTTCGAAAATTGAACCTAAGACTATAGAGGAAGCCTTACCTGATCCTGATTAGATCATAGCAATGCAAGAGGAGTTAGCCCAATTTGAAAGGAACCATGTCTGGGAACTAGTACCTAAACCTGAGGGCAAATCCATTATTGACACTAAGTGGGTGCTTAGGAATAAGCTAAATGACCAAGGAAATAGTTAGAAATAAAGCCCGCTTAGTAGCTAAAGGGTTCAGTCAAGTTGAAGGGTTAGACTATGACGAAACCTATGCCCCAGTAGCCAGACTTGAGTCTATTAGAATGTTGCTAGCCTTTGCAGCCCATAAAGGATTTAAACTCTACCAAATGGATGTAAAATCAGCCTTTCTGAATGGGTTTATTAGAGAAGAAGTCTATGTAGGATAACCGTCGGTTTTGAGGACTTAGAAAAACCTGACCAAGTTTACAAACTCAATAAGGCACTGTATGGACTAAAACAAGTACCTAGGGCATGGTATGAACGCCTATCGACCTACCTCATTTCCAAGGGATTTAACCAAGGACAAATTGACTCAACCCTTTTTGTTAAGACCTTAGAAAAAGACATCTTTATTGCCCAAATCTATGTTGACGATATAATTTTTGGATCCACCAACTCAAATTTCTTAAAAGAATTTGTAAAAATAATGAAAAACGAATTCGAAATGAGCTTAGTTGGTGAGCTCAATTTCTTTCTAGGATTACAAATTAAGCAAACTAGGGATGGAAATTATGTCCATCAATCTAAATATGCTAAGGAGTTAATAAAGAGATTTAAAATGGATAACTCCAAAAGCATAAGTACCCCTATGACCACAAATGTAAAAATAGATAGTGACCCTGATGGTAAACCTGTAGACCTTAAACTATATCGAAGTATGATTGGTAGTCTACTTTACCTTATTGCCAGTAGACCTAATATCCTTTTCGCTGTAGGAATGTGTGTCAGATACCAAACTTGTGCTAAGGAAACACACTTAGCAGCCCTAAAAAGAATACTTAGGTACATTAAGGGCACCCTAAATGTAGGGATTTGGTATCCTAGGATCTCAACTTTTGACCTGTCAGGATACTCGGATTCTGACTATGTTGGTTGCAAACTAGATAGAAAGAGTACAAGTGGAAGCTGCCAACTTTTAGGAAATAGTCTAGTGAGTTGGTGCAGCAAAAAGCAGTACTGCGTAGCTCTATCCACAACCGAAGCTGAGTATGTTGCTTTAGGAGAGTGTGTAGCACTACTCTTATGGATGATGCACACTCTTAAGGACTTCCAGCTTGATTACACCCAAACCCAAGTCTACATTGATAATATAAGTTCAATTAATCTAACTAAGAACCCAATCCAACACTCTAGAACTAAACACATAGATGTTAAACACCACTTCGTAAGAGATCATGTAGCCAGGGGTGAGATAGTCCTTAAGCATGTAGACTCAAAATTTAACTTAGCTGATATCTTCATCAAACCCTTACCTGAGTCTGAGTTCAGCTCACTAAGAAGGCAGTTAGGGTTATGCTTGGTAGAATAGGACTGCTCTACTTATGCTTCTTTTTAAAAACTATTTTATTTCTTATTTCATTTGAAAAATCATTCCTTTTATTTTATTTAAAATGATTTTCCGACTTACTTTTTTTTCAAAACTTACCCTCTTCAAAACTAGGGCTTTTTCGCAAATGGACTTATCTTAGACCCTAACCCTAGAACTGCATGCACCTATAGATTTAGAAGTCAACATCTCACAAGCACCTTAGGGTACTTTTGATTAATAATCTAGACTAGGTTGAGATGCTTAGGTCTATGCTTTGATTCAAGATGCTTTAAGTCAGTGCATCTGCAATAATTGGGGTACTAAATATCAATTAAACAGTAATGAGGTTAAGTGTCAAGCTTAGAAAATCTAACTTGATCAGATCACTTAACATGACTAACCCTAGTGAAAGCTACTATTTATTACAGTTAGTAAGTAGCTAACTGGGTTAGACAGGACCCAAAAGAGAAAATTTAAATAGATTTGGTCCAGTTTATACTTAGAATTTGTTCAGTACAATACCTTACTTTTATTACTCATTTTTCTTGCTATATTTTTTTGATATATGGCAAAGGGGGAGAGATTGGAAAGGAGAGAAAAGAAGGTTTTAAAATTTTTTTTTCAAACTTTTTATCTCCTTTTTCAAAAAGTAAAGTAATTCAAAATCACTTTGGAAAATTTTCTAAGTGTTATAAAATTCAAAATTTTGCTTGAAAATTTTTCTAAGTATTACAAATGCTTGAAAATCTTCTAAATGTTAAAACTTCAAAATCAGTTTAGAAAATTTTCTAAAGTTCTTAACTCAAATTGTTTTGAAAATTCTTTTAAGTACTTGTGTTCAAAATTCATTTAAGTACTTAACTTAAAATTGTTTTCAAAATATTCTAAGTACTTACTCTAAGTTTTTTTTGGTGCAAAATTTTCTAAGTGTTTTAAATTTCCCTTGAAAATTTTCTAAGTGCTAAAGCTAAACATGTTGAAAATTTTCTAAGTGCCCAACTCAAAATATTTTTGGAAAATTTTTCTAACTTAAAAATCCCGTTTTGAAAATCTTCTAAGTATTGAAAACTTGAAAAACTTTTCAATTTTAGAATCAATGACTTAGAAACTTTTTCAAAAACCCCATGAATGTTTGAAAGACTCAGGGGGAGACTTCTTCCAGGGGGAGGAAATTAAAACTGATACTTTACTTAATTGTTGTTTAACTTAACTTTTTGAACCGGGTTGCCATAAATCAAAAAGGGGGAGATTGTTGGTGTAGACAGCATCTAAGTCAAACCTGAGTTTTGATAATGATAAAGGGTTCAGAAGTTAAGATGCTATTGTTGTCTAACATGTTCACTGAGTGTGCAGGAAGAAGCCGTAGGTACACTAGGCAAGAAGTCCTGGCAAAGGGCTGGGCAAAGAAGTCCTGGTCAAGGACTGGGCAAGAAGACCTAACCGGAAGTCAGGCAAAGAAGTCCTGGCTGAGGACTGGGCACGAAGTCCTGGCAAGGGGCTGGGCACCGAAGACCTGACCGGAAGTTGGGCACGAAGACCTGGTCAGGTGGATCGGGCAAAAGTCCAACCGGAGGAGCCGGTTGGCAAAAGCTAAACTCTCCTGAGAGGAGTAGGTGAGGACGCTTTCCCCGTCGAGGGAACAGTAGGCATCGGTTCGACCTAAGGTTCCATTTGGGAGACCCGAAGTTAGAACCAAGACAGCTACGACTGTAATTATTACTTACTATGTTTTTGGGACTAACCTTAGTTGCAGGGTCGAAGGACTGATTGTCTGCAAGTGAAGGTTCTTCACTGGGCCTAGGCGCCCGAATGAAGTCAGGCGCCCGAATGGGCTCAGGCGCCCGTAAGGATACGGGCGCCCAAGAGTGAAGTCAAATCCCAAATCATAGTTGCGAAGCCACTGAACCAAGGCGGATCAGGCGCCCGTGAGGTCACGGGCGACCCCATCAGCTCAGGTGCCTAAGTGGGGAGGATAAGCGCTGACCGAGCCCACGGATAAGGATTCTCGGATCGAAGGGCACGTGTCAGGCGCCCCCAACCCATCAGGCGCCAGATAGAGTACTATAAAAGGGGCTCGACCCCAAGGCTTCAAGAACACAGTTTTCTAACTCTCCAAAGCTTTTCGTTCAAGTGCTACGCCTCGGCAAACTCCGACTTCGAGATTCCAGCGCCGACGACGTCCCTCTGCTCCAAAATACGATCCACATCGGGCGTCGGTAATGAATAGTGTGACTAGTTTTTATTTCTTACAATATTTTTGTACTCAACTTGTAAACCTATTTTGCGCGATTATAGTATTGCCCAAAGTAAACGGTCAAGGACCGTGGGCCTTGGAGTAGGAGCCGACCGTGACTCCGAACCAAGTAAAAATCTTGTGTTCCTGTGTGCGTTTAATTATTTTCGCTGCGTTTTCGCTCTTTATTCTATCCGAAAAGTTTTAACGATCTTCACCCCCGCTCTATCGTTTTTCTCGATCCAACAACTCTAAGTGGCTACACTGAACTTAAACTCTTTGACTTAATCTTCTATCTATCTCATAAGTTGGCTAAATCCAACGACCGGGTCAATTCCCTCATAAAGGTGGTAAAAGCCCTTAAAGATGAGGCTAACTCAAGTTCCCTGACTAAGACCGTTCAGGAAGGAACCTCTACTTATGTCCAACAACTTGAGGAAGAGAATTCCACTCTAAAAACTCAAGTCAAGGAACATAGAGTAACCCTAGAACAGTTCACTTTGGGTTCCAAGAATCTTGACATGATTCTTGAAAAATAAAAGGTCGTTCTTAACTGATCTGAACTTGGGTATATAACTAACCCACGTTATAGATCTTACCTTTCAATTATGAACCATACTAGCACCCAAGTCTAAGCATGGGTCCCCAAACTAAGCTTGATGAATCAAGCAGGACCAAACCACTATTGGATCTCCAAGGATCAAATTTATTACCTGGATAGACTGTATCGAGGCCTTATTCTAGGGGGAGCCAATAGAAAGACCATTCATATTATTAGATAAAGGTTTTGCATGTTTGTCAAAATTGTTTGATTGCTTGTTTATTTATTTTCTGCAAACTACCATGCTTAGGACTAGAAATGGTTAGATAAGGACTAGACTTGATTGAAACATATACAACCTAGAATTAGAGTGGGGCGAGCTGATAGTACATTAGGAAAGCCTGCTTGAGGAGTCAGGTAGGGTAAGAAGTATCCTATTTAATCTTTTTAGCCCGGTGGAACTAGCCGAAGCTATCTCGCCACATCCTCGACTAGTTAGACCAAAATTTCTCAAAGTGTAAATTAAAAATATAATTTCTTTAAAAGACTTTGTTTAGGAAAGGGTCATTGTTCCGATACTCAAGAAGGTCCCTGTGCCTCGCCAAGACTTGAAAGCTGATTATTGAAATGTATTTTTAAGTTACTACTTGTTAAACCTGAATCTTACTCAAAGTTCAATGAAATCTTAGATCTCACATAAAATCAAAGCTAAAAATTTAACACATCTTACAAAATAGATAAGGTTATCCTGTTTTGACATTTAGAAATGAGTGAGATGTTTAGGACCTAAAAAGATTAGTCTAGCCCAACCAACTTAACAAACCTAATTAATTTCATCTTCAATTTATTAAACCTGACTTAAAATTCTATCCTTATCCTAATTTAATTTTTTTCAAAACAAACCTAACTTTTAAAATCCAACTTAATTTTTTAAAATTAATTTAATTTAATTTTTCAAAACAAACTTAATTTTTAAAACTCAACTTCATTTTTCAAAATCAATTTAATTTAATTTTTCAAAACAACTTAATTTTTAAAATCCAACTTAATTTTTTTTTAAATCAATTTAATTTATTTTTTCAAAACAAACTTAACTTTTAAAATCCAACTTAATTTTTCAAAATCAATTTAATTTAATTATTGAAAACAAATTAAATTTTTAAATTCAACTTAATTTTTCAAAATCAATTTAATTTAATTTTTCAAAATAAACTTAATTTTTCAAAACAAACTTAACTTTTAAAATTCAACTTAATTTTTCAAAATCAATTTAATTTAATTTCTCAAAACTAACTTAATTTTTTCAAAACAAATTTAACATAACCCTTTCAAAACAAATTTAACTTAATTTCTTTTAAAAATCTAACTTAATATTTTTTTTCTAAATATTAATTAATGTTTTCAAAATCTAATCTAATTTGTTTTAAAATTTAATTTAATTTCCTAAAATCAAACTCAAGTTCATTACAACTTAATTTCTTAGAATTATTTTTGCTTGATATGATGCCTAGTCAACCCTTAGTCAAATGGGCGCTCGTATAGGTCACGAGCGCCCCCCCTTTTCTGAACCAATGCCTGAGAAGTTCCCAGGCGCATCGTGACTCATGTAGCAGGCATCCCTAATTTTTCAAAACTAGGGGTGACCACCTGATCATGGGTGCCCGTGAAGCTCTCGGGTGCCCGGGGGCGCCCGGGCACAGTCCTGATCCCAGTCGCCCATTTGACTCCCAAGCTCCCGAGCGCCCGACCGGTGGCTATATAAGCCACCAGATAGAACCCCTTATAGCCACAATCAGACACCCTTTTCCTCAATTAAAACCCCCTCTTCTCCTCTTCTTTCTCACTCTAAACCTTGTCTGAGTAATTGTGATCAACCGAGGGTTATCATTTCTCCTTATTATTCTGCTATGCCTCCTTGGTAAGACCATTATCTAAACTTCTCTTTCATTTTACAATTCAAATAGGCTATTTATTATGCTATTTCTCTATTTAGTAAACGCCGAGTCACTGAGGCTGACTCCTTTGATGAGCCCAGTCTTGACCCTAGATTCCCATCACTAGGTTTCTACAATAGGTTTAGATTTATAATCTACAAACCCCTTAAGATCCATTATCTAAGTAGGAAATTCTTTACTCAGTCTTGTCCCTTATCTGTTGTGGTTATCACTGTTGGGACCGGGTGCATGTTGACAAAGATACGGGTTCGTAAAATTTTAAATTTTTACGTGCAGCGGAAGAATTAGCATAAAATAATTTCTTAAATTATTTTAACCACGTATCTAGCATGCAACCTTATGATGTGTGGACATGATCATAAATTAAAACTTTACGAAAAAGTAAACTAATTTACTTAGTACCTCGCGTAACTTGAAGTAAGGGACGAGATCCAACCGTAGCGTCCCTTGGAAGCTCCGCCTCTATTCGCGTCCACGCCGAGTTCTCTTCGGGATGACTTCGCAAAGTCACGAGTTTTATGCCGACGAGAACTACTAGATTCTCTAAAGGCACAACTAGAAGATCAAGAGAGAAGAAAGGAAACTAACCACCAAGTAACAGAATCTAAATTCCGAGAAGGGGAGGAAGGAAGGAGACGCGATCCGCTTCTTCTTCTCCGAGGTCGTCTTGGTGGATGAAGCTCACGCCCACCTTGGGAGTTGTGCCGACCCTAGGGGAGGAGAGAGAGCCAACCCTAGAGAGAGAGGGGCGATGACCCTAGAGAGAGAGAGGCGTATAGAGAGAGAGAGAGAGGGAGCAATTAATCTCTTGATTAATTAATTGGGAATTCAAGGCTTGCCTTTGGTTCCTTATATAGTTGCTTCTCCCTTGCCAAGTCTCCTCTTTAACGGAATTTTACATAAGAAATTTATCCTATAAATTCTCTTATTAATTATTCCGTTTAAGCCAAGTTTTATTATAACTAACTTTATAATAAAACAAATATCTTCTCTCCTTTTATTATGGAATAAATTTCATAAAAAATTTATAAACCTTTTTATTATGAAAAAATCAATTCATAATTGATTTTATAAAATTAAAATAAACCATTCCATGGATCATTTTAATTTCCAAAAAAAAAGAATAAATTTCTATAAATTTATTTATATAAATTTCTTTATACAAATTTATTTATCCATAATTTATAAAACAAATCGCGCTAGATTTATTTTATTAATTAAACCAAATAAATTGGTTTATCCTCCTTTTAATGGCCGACCAAACCAAAGAGGGTTGGCACCCTCTTTGGTCGGCCAAACCGAGCCGAACCGATCGCGAATTAAACTCATTTAATTCGCCCGATAAGCCTTCAAAAGACTTAGCCATTTTAAGTTTCCGTTGCGCCTCTGATTAACTCAGATTCGACTTATTTCTCTTGATTGGAAAATCCAATTTTCAACCCGTTTTAAATCCCTCGGATTACTCGTAGTGCGTGTGACTAAATAGGCTTTCGATTTATGTTGGCCGTCTATAATCAACCAATTATAGAACAGTCATGAGTGGCACCTAGTAGTACATAGTACATCATGATCCCCAATTAATCGAAAGATCAACGGTTTGACCTCAGAAGTAATTCTGAAACCCTTCAGCAGCTCTAATGAATCGTGCCTCATTCCCTTCACCATCTTATACCCACTTGGTTCAGGACACGGTCTATTTGTGTCAGTCCCCACTAGGCTGACTACGTCACACCTAGCCCAGGTAGTGTCTTTCTCGTCCTTTGGATTTCTAATTACTCTCATGTATTTAAGAGACTCACACTCTAAACATGATATGCTCTGGCCAGAGGCTTTGAGTAACAATCCGACGATAGGCCTGGGTATACATCTCCTCGCAAGGAGTGGTGAATCCTTTGTAGGCTGCTCAAACATCTTCGGGCACTTCGGCTTATACCCAATCATCCTGGGTCCACACCTTCTTGGAGATGCTTGCTTAAGATGTTAAAGTATAAGTCTCCATGACCAAGATGACTTGAACACCGCAAGTCAAAGGAACATCGTACTTAAGCTGCAGTAAGAACTTCATTGACATATCTATATAGATTACCATATGAAGTTTTACATCTAGTCACTCCAATGAACTAGTTCCCTTAACTAGCATCCATGTTTATCTCCGGACATCCCAATGTCACCAGCCAGTGAGAATCAGCTGATTAGAGAATAACCCATGCTAGTCTCAATAGAATTGATAGTGTCCGTATTTATCAATTCATCGACTAGGGATATTTTCAATACTTCAAAATTGCACATTTAGAGATAATCACTAGTTGTGATCCCATAACAAATTCTCTTATGCTGTGAGTTGTATTGCGGACATTCAGTAGATGAGTTTAAGATCCCAATCAAATACACAAATATGTATACTCAAATAGTGAATTATCATTTATTAAAATAAATGTTTACAATCATAAGGCGATTGCCTTAGGACACTTCTCTCATATCACTAACAAACTCCCACTTGGCCCTAATGTCAATCGCTACGGTATCCAATACCACAGGCTCTAACATGACCCTCAAACTTGTTTTGAGGCAAGGCCTTAGTTAAAGGATCCGCTAAATTCCTTTCAGTGGGAATTTCTCAATTTGTATATCATTCCTACTTATAATCTCTCTGATCAGATGATAGTGGCGAAGCACGTGTTTGGATCGTTGATGAGACCTTGGTTCCTTTGCTTGTGCAATAGCTCCATTGTTGTCGCAGTAAACCGGTACTGCTTCATCAATGGTTGGAACCTCATCAAGTTTCGAGACAAACTTCTTGATCCAAACTGCTTCCGTGGTATAATCCGCTACGGTGTCTTGTTTGGAACTTTTCCAACTTACTGCGCCTCCATTCAAAGTAAATACGTGTCCAGACTGAGATTTGGAGTCATCCTTATCTGTCTGGAAACTGACATCTGTATACCCACGTATTACCATATCTCCTTCTCCATATATTAGGAACACATCCTTAGTTTTTCTTAAGTACTTAAGGATTGTCTTGACAGCCGCCCAATGATCCATTCCTGGATCCGACTGGTATCTGCTTGTGACGCTCAAAGCATACGATACATCGGGCCTTGTACATAACATAGCATACATGATAGATCCTATCGCGGATGCATAGGGAATCTTATTCATGCAAATCCTCTCGTCTTCTGTGCGCGGACACATAGACTTTGAAAGGTTGATTCCATGCCTGATGGGAAGGTAACCTTTCTTGGATTCCGACATGCTAAACCTTTTTAGCACTCGGTCTATATACGTAGACTGCGAAAGACCAAGCAACCGTTTTGATCTATCTCTATAGATTCTAATCCCAAGGATATAGGTTGCTTCTCCCAGGACTTTCATGGAGAAAGTTTTGGACAACCAAATTTTAACTGTCTGTAAGACTGATATATCGTTTCCTATAAGTAATATGTCATCGACATATAATACTAGGAATACGACTGCACTCCCACTAACCTTCTTGTACACACAAGGTTCGTCAGGATTTTGTGAGAAATCAAACTTTTTGTCTTATCAAAACGGATGTTCCAGCTCCTAGATGCTTGCTTCAGTCCATATATGGATCGTCGAAGCTTGCATACTTTGGTTTTATCAACCGATGTGAAACCTTCAGGTTGTATCATGTATACATCCTCAAGCAGGTTTCCATTAAGGAAAGCTGTTTTCACATCCATTTGCCATATCTCATAATCATAATGAGCTGCTATGGCTAGGAGCATCCGAATGGATTTAAGCATAATTACCTTCCATGTCGGTTTTCTTCTTGAAAACCCACTTGCACCCTATGGGCTTAATCCCTTCAGGTGGGTTAACCAAGTCCCATACTTGATTTTCA
>JAGFNQ010000435.1:0-26318 GCA_024364735.1 Boesenbergia rotunda | reverse complement strand
GCAAAAACCGCTTTTTGCGTTGCGGAAACCCCAGAATCTCGGCCACGGATCCGTGCGAACTTATAAAACAAATACGAGTACGAGTTTAATATCTAAATCTACACTAGATCTACATGATAAGGTCATTACCCTTGACGCGTAGCCCTTCGCTTTCCCGCTTGTCCAAGAGGCCGCCGGATCTCGTAGAGTATCAAAGTAGACACTCCTCTATACGTATCCACGCAAACAGATAGATGGATCGAAACTTAGGTGTGCTAGCACCCTCTGTGTTTTCGGCCAAGAGGAGGAGAGGAAGAAGAAAAAATCCACCAAAACTCAAAGAGAGAAAAATGAAAAGCCACACACAAAAAGGGAACAAAATCCCTTTTTGTTCTCTCTTGTGGCCGGCCACTTAATGGCCATTAATGGCCATTAAGTGGCCGGCCATAATGGCTACTAATTGCCATTAGGTGGCCTTCCATATCCCCTTTCAATTTGAATTCGAAATTCAAATGGGGGGGGGGGGGGAAACCAAGTCATCACTCCGTCAAACAAAGGTGAGGTGGGTTTTGGTCAAGTCAAACTTGCCTTTTATGGACTTTCCATAAATAGTCAAGTCAAACTTGACTCCATTTCTTCTCCCATGTCAGTCTAACTTGAAGTGGAACCAAGTCAAGTCAAACTTGATTTGGATTTAGGTCAAGTCAAACTTGCCTATTATGGACTTTCCATATTTAGCCAAGTCAAACTTGACTTCAATTATTCTCCATCTATTTGTTCTTTGCGTGTGACCCTATAGGTTCTTGTAACGTTGGCAATGCTTCTAACCTCTTAGAAACATAAGCAATGAGCGGTATCTAGCAACACATCATTGCTACCCAAGTTACAAGAATGTTGAGATCCAACATCACCTTGTGACTAATAATTGTGACTCTCACAATATATGATAATGTCCCTCTATCCATGATATCTAGATTGACTCAATTGAGGCATAGACCGTGTCATCCTCGAGTCAATCTATATCTTGAAC
The DNA here is from genome assembly GCA_024364735.1 of Boesenbergia rotunda. Lineage (NCBI taxonomy): Eukaryota > Viridiplantae > Streptophyta > Magnoliopsida > Zingiberales > Zingiberaceae > Boesenbergia > Boesenbergia rotunda. Next base: position 25,309 of record JAGFNQ010000435.1, on the reverse strand, counting down.
TCCAAGTAGACTCACACTAATCAAATGAGTTCAATATCTCATATTGACTCACTTGGGCATGGCCATGCACTTTGTGGTCTCACTCTATCAAGAATACGATATCGCTCCCGTCATATAGGAGGGATAGATCCCATCTACATCACTCACATCCCTCTCCATAATTTGTTACATACCCAGTAATCGCCTTTATAGTCCACCCATTTACGGGTGACGTTTGACGAAGCCAAAGTACGTAACTCCTTATGTAGGAATCCATGGTGACTTCAGGTCCAAGGACTAATAGTCATACTAATAGCCACATGAGAAAGTATATGACACTCATATAACGATCCATGATACTTTCTCATGGTGGGTCATTCAGTATACATTCTCCAATGCATACCCATGTGTCAACTTGATATCTCTATATCTATGACTTGTGAGATCAAGTCATCATGTTGACCTACATGCTAGCCTCTACGTATTAACATTGTCCTTGAATGTTAATACTTGACTAGGAATTATTTAGAGTAGTGTTCTCTATATCATCTCACTATCGATTCAACCAATCGATTGATATAGATAAGAACCTTCTACTCAAGGACATTATTATACTTAGCTAATTGGCACAAATACACGTAAGTATAATAACCATAAACATGCCTTTATTTATACATAGGAATATGATACAAATTAGTCCATACAATCATTACATGATCGGCTCTAGGGCTCTCACCAACAGTATGGACGTCGGGAGATCTGGAGTCTTCAGAGGCCGAGTAACAGTCCAACCGGAGATGCCAGTTAGCAACAGGTAACTTCTCCAGAGTGGAGTAAGTGAGGGCGCATTCCTCGGAAGAGGGAATAGTAGGCGTCAGTCCGACCTAGGGTTTCAGTTGAAACCTGAAAGTCAGGATTGGACAACACTGCCTATCTTACATACATTTCCTCTACATATTATTGTTGGACTAACCCTGTGTTGCAGCTAAGCGATTTGAAGATCTGCAGTAACTCAGGTGACCATGGGGAATTGGGCGCCCGAGAGGTCTCCAGCGCTCGGCCTAGGTGTGGTTGAGTTGGCGTATGCTGGTTGGAGCCTCCACATCAGCAACACAAGCGCTTGAGAAGCTGTCAGGCGCCTGAGTGGGGATAAAGCTTGGACCCATCAGGGGATGAGGACACAGTCGGATCGGAGCAACACGGGCTCCCCTATAGGCACATGGGTGCTTATATGACCCTATATAAGGGGTTTTCGACCAGAGACTTACCAAATATTTTTTACATCACTTGTGCTCTCGTGTGCTGTGCCGAAACGATTCAAAGACGACGAAACGCTACTCCAACAACAATGTGCTTGTATCTCATTTTGATTAAAGTTGTCGGTATTTCTTTTCTTCTTACTTGTACTTAAATATTGTATATTTGTACTCATTTGTAACTTATAGAATTGTCAAAAATAAACAGTCAAGGACCGTAGGACTTGGAGTAGGAGTCCTCACAGATTCTGAACCAAGTAAAATCAAACAGTGTTAGCGATTGCTTTCTTGTGTTCTCTTTTCCACTGCGTAACTTGTCTAAATATGAAGAATTTTTCAAACACAATATTCACCTCCCCCCTCTATTGCTCTCTATGATCCTACAATTGGTATCAAAGCGGAGTTTGCTCACATTCAGTGAAACCACCCTTTGAGCCATTTTTTCGGATTTATGCTTTTTGAACTAATCAGAAACGACAGTGTTGCCTCTTTATGATATTTTTCTCATGTGTAATTTTTTTTGTTTCTCGAAGTTGGTGCAACACCACTCGAGATTTCTTTTACTTGTATTTCTTCCCACACTACTAATCCAAAACCAAGTCATGACATAAGTTTCTTTGTTTGTGTAATGTAAGATTCTCTCTTTCTCCCTCAATTGCCCAACAAGAAGGCTACAACACCGATTGCCCTCCTTTATTTCTAGAGAGGACTTTGGCTATTAGAAGAGTCGTATGGAAGTATATCCACCTAAAAACTCAGGTGGGCATGTGGATCATCATCCAAGTTGGCTACGACATTCCACAGAATAAACAAGGCGAGCTTCTCGGATACACCAGATGGGACTCGGCCTTGAAGAAGAACAAAGAAGCTGATGCCAAGACGACCCAAACTCTCTAGTGTGGTCTCACCAAAGAAGAGCTCAATCACGTCAGCCCCTTCAATAGCGAAAAAGAATTGTAGAATAAGTTGATCGAACATCATGAAAGAACCTCCAACACAAAAATAAGCACGCATGACTTGATATTGAACATATTGTACAATATGAAGAAGTAAGAAGAGGAGACTGTTGCGCAACTACATGCTCGAATCTAGGAGTTGATGAACAACCTTCACATAATCGGCCGACAGTGATCGATCGGCCGGCAAGAGGGGGGTGAATTATCCCTGCAAATAAAATTTTATCTTTTATTCTTTCTAGCAAAGATAGAGCTTAGCTCATATGAAAATCAATAATAATAATAATAATAACATAAAAATGAACTTAACAGAAATGAAAAAGAGGCGCAACTAATTTACTTAGTTTGCAACCAGAGGGTTGCTAATCCAAGGCAGAATGAAGCTCGATTCTCCTGAATAACTCCTTGGGGCGGAGAAGCCTCTTACACACTTGTAGAACTCAAAAAAATAATGGAAAACTGAAAGAAATTCGTTTACAATTCATTGATCTTCGTAACTGAGATCTGAGGATCAATTTATAGCCTCGGTCAACTTTATCTGAATGCTGACGTGGCATAATAGGGGTGCTCGAGTGCTTGAGGGCGCTTGACACGTGACCTGGAAGTTCATCCACTACGCAACATTTGCAAACGACTGAGTCTTGGATAGAATCACATATAGGGCGCCTGTATTCATGGGGGCGCATGGGAATAGGGGAACCCGAGTGCCTTTAGTCTACACTTTACTGACTAGTTTCTCGGCGGGTGGACTTGGGTGATTTTGGACCTTCTAGAGTTGGGCTCACCTGAACCCTCCTCTGGGCTTCTCCTTAAGCGTGCTTCCGCTCGGCTTCTCGTTCCTCGGATGTCGTGCGGGCCCTTCTCTCTCCCTCGAATGCACCAAGCCCGTCGGCTCCCTTCCCGTGTCATCCTTCTCGACTGCTACGTCTTCCGCTCAACTTCTTGTGCTCCTAAGCTTCTGCACACTTATACACAGGGATCAAAATACAACAGGACCTAACTCAACTCGGTTGACCACATCAAAACTCACCTAGGTACTTATAATCTCCTCTTTTTTGATGTGCATCAACCAGAGTTAAGTTAAGGTTAACGAACATAAAAAAATAAAAATAAATATATGAAAATTTAAGCACCCAAAAAAATTTAAAATTAAATAAAAATTTGAAATTAAGCCTACCCCTTAACATAATCCTATTTCTTCCCCTTTGATCACATCAAGAACTTAAAACATGTTAAGGGAAATACTAACACTTAAAAAAAATTATTTCAACTTCCAAAATTTTAAAAAAATTTTTGAGTGCATGTTTAACACAATAATTAGTTCCTAGAAAATCTAATTTTTCAAATTTTGAACAAAAATTAATTTAAAATGCAAATTTTAATATGGGAAAAATAATTTTTAAAATATATTTTTACTCAAAAATTAATCAGATATTTAAATTTTGGCAGACTTATCTTCACAAAAATTATCAAGGAATTTTTTTTAACTTTATGAAGATAATTTTGAATCCCGAGTTGATAAAATTTGAAGTAGATAATTTTAAGTTTTGATCTTATCTTCAAATGAATTTGAAAATATTTGTCACATTGAAAATATCATCCAATGTTTCTGAAAAAATTAGATTTGACAAAAATTAAAATTTTTTTATGTTTTCTTAAAATTAAAAAAAGACACGAAAAATCAAAATAAATCTGTTTAATTGTTAACAATTTTTTTTAAAAAATTGCTAGATAGTACATACCATACTCTATCATCGAAAAATATTAAACCAATTTTTCTTACAATAGTTATCCCAAGAAAAATTTAACAAAATTACAAATAAAGTATTAATAACAAAAATTGACAAATAAGAAATAAATAACATCTAACAGTTTAACACAAATTTTGGGATCCAATATAAATTCTTTCCTACAGGATTAATCAAAAATCTTAATGGAATGTAAGTCCTAGAAATTCTTACAGTTTGACCCTTGTAAAATTTAAAATACCAATTAAGTTTTTCAGAATATTAAAATTTTGAATTTTGACAATAATTTAAATTTCTACAAGTACTTTTCAATTTCTTGATTTGTGCCTTTAAATTTTTATTTTCTAATTTCAATTAATCAAGCATTTCGAATGGACATGAAGAAAATAATAGTTTTTTAAGTTCTAAGTTTTTATGTTCTAATTTGTACTTAGATTTCATCATAGCCTTAATACCTGAATAAAGTTCATTAGGAGATAGAAAGGATACCTCACTTACCATGTCTCATTCAAAGTTCGAAGCTCGCCTTTCGTCATTGCTATCTTCGGACATGACTCCCCCTTCATCGATGCTTTCTTCTATTTCATGGGTATTCATCAATGCAAGTCCGACGTGTTCCTCGAGATCTGAATCTTCTGATGAGGACTCGTCCTATGCTGCCTTTAGATTGTGAGTTTTTGCCTTCATTGCTCCTTTCCTTTATTCTTCAACTTGGGGCAGTTTCTTTGACGTGTTCCTCTACATTGCAGTGGTAGCATTCAACCTTCCTTTTTCTCTGAAGGTGTTTCTTGGCCTACATCTCATTAAATTTATTAGATTAATTTTTTTTTGAATTTTCTTACCATGTATGATGTGTCTTCATCTTCTAATGACTCTTCCTTGTGTTGAATCTTCCTCATGCTTAGAGCAATATTGTCCACCTTTCTACCATTTCTTGCGCACCAAGACTCGTGAAGTTCTAAAGTTGAAAATAATTGTTCTAAGGTACTTACCTCAAAGTCCTTAGAAATGAAGTACGCGTCTATTACAAAAGTCCAGTCTGGGGTCCATGGGAATGCATTTAAAGTATAATTCTGTGCGTCGTGACTTGTTACCGTTTCTCCAAGGTTCTTATGTCTCGTGATCAACTCTTTGAGATTGGCGTGCAGCTGGGCAACTGATTCTCCTTCTTCTATTCGGAGGTTGCTGAGTAGGTTGTGGAGTAGATCTCATTTTTCCAATTTTGTTTCAAACATTCCTTTGTGAAGTTCCAGGATCTTTTCCTAAAGTTCCTTTGCTGATTGGTAGGTCGCGATTTGGTTGACTTCTTGTGTTGGTAGAATGGTTAGCAGATGAAATTTTACTTTCCCATTTGCTACAATGTTTGCTTGCTCCTTTTTCGTCCATAGGCTCTTGTCTTTGTGTTTATTCTCGGCGTCTTTAGGGGCTACAAAATATTTTTCATAATTAATAATAAATCAAAATCTATTTTAAAAAATACCTGTATCTTCCGCTTCTATGTCACGAACTCCCTCTCGAGCATTGGTTGGTAGGTGGCTGGTACGACAATTTTGTATGTTGCTTCAGATGGAGGTTAGTCCTTCTAGAGCGTCCTGGCTCTGATACCAATTGATGGTGATCAATCGGTCAGCAAGAGGGGAGTGAATTACCCCTGCAAAAAAACTTTATCTTTTGTTCTTTCTAAAAACGATAGAGGTTAGTTCATATAAAAATCAATAATAATAATACCATAAAAATGAACTTAACAGAAATGAAAAATAGACACAACTAATTTACTTGGTTTGCAACCAAAGGGTTGCTACTCCAAGGCAGAATGAAGCTCAATTCTCCTGAATAGCTCCTTGGGGTGGAGAAGCCTCTTACACACTTGTAGAACTCAGAAAAACAATGGAAAACTGAAAGAAATTCATTTACAATTCATATCTTTGGAACTGAGCTCTGGGGATCTATTTATAACCCCGATTAACTTTATCTGAATGGTGACATGGCATAATAGGGGGTGCCCAAGTGCTTGGGGGTGCTTGACACGTGACCTGAAAGTTTATCCACTTCGGAACATTCGCAAACGACTGAGTCTTGGATAGAATCACATATAGGGTGCCTGTATTCATGGGGGTGCCCGGGAATAGGGGAGCCCGAGAGCCGGGGCGACCCTCTAAATAGGGGGTGCCCAAGTGGCTTTAGTCAGCACGTTGCTGACTAGTTTTTCGACGAGTCAACTTGGGTGATTTTGGACCTTCCGGAGTTGGGCTCAGCTGAACGCTCCACTGGCCTTCTCCTCAAGCATGCTTCCGCTCGGCTTCTCATCCCTTGAACGTCGCACACGTCCTTCTCGCTCCAGTGACATACTCTTTCGCAGACCTCCGAATCCCTCGGATGCACCAAGCCCGTTAGCTCCCTTCCCGTGCCATCCTTCTCGACCGTTGTATCTTCCGCTCGACTTCCTACTCTCCTAAGCTCCTACACACTTAAACACAGGGATTAAAATACAACAGGACCTAACTTGATTCGGTTGACCACATCGAAACTCACTTGGGGTACTTACATCGACCATAAAGTAGAAAATTGCAATTTAGTAAGGTATGCACTAAGGCTACGTTTGGTTAGAGACAATGTAATCTAGTTTGTAATATAATGGAGCCTGTAATGTAATCCAGATTACATGTTGTTGGCATTTTAATCTAGATTACAACACTTTTACTAGCTTTTGTAATGCAGATTATATTATATTACAGTTTTAAAACTGTACCAAATAAAGTAATAATCTTGTAATGTAATCCTGATTACATTACAAGGTTGATTACCCCTTACCAAACGTAGCCTAAATTTATTTTCAAGGAACACCTTGTGGGCATCCATGGTGGATGCGTACAAGGTTTTTACGGATTTTATGTCAATTAAATTAGATGAATTATTTTTTAAATTTGAATTTCATGGACAAACTAATGCTACACCAGTCGAGAGAGGTATTGATTTGGTTGCAGGTAAATTCAAGAAGAAAAAACTGCTACCTGAACCCGAGTCTGACTTCAACTCAAAGTCTGACAATGAAGACATTGATTATACCAAACTAGTTAAACTAATTCAAAGGATGCACAAGAAGAGCAAGGGTCGGACAAAAGAAGAAAACGGTTCAGTCAAAGGATGATCCGACTGAACCAAGCACGAGCCAGAAGAATAAGTCAAACGAAGAAGAACTGCCCCACTCGAACTTTCTTGCACTAACAACATCAATCGAACTTGACACCGAGTCCGAGTCAGAAGCAGAGCCGGAGCAAAGCAACGAAACTGGAACAATCTCCTTGTCGGAAAAAGGCCGACTCACTCTAAGTGGCTACTCTGAACTTGAACTCTATGACTTAATCTCCTATCTATCTCGTAAGTTGGCTAAATCCAATGACCGGGTCAAGTCCCTCAAAAAGGAGGTAAAAGCCCTTAAAGATGAGACTAACTCAAGTCCCTGACTGAGACCGTTCAGGAAGGAACCTCTACTTAAGTCCAACAACTTGAGGAAGAGAATTCCTCTCTAAAAACTCAAGTCAAGGAACATAGAGTAACCCTAGAACAGTTCACTTTGGGTTCCAAGAATCTTGACATAATTCTTGAAAAATAAAAGGTCGTTCTTAACTGATCTGAACTTGGGTATATAACTAACCCACGTTATAGATCTTACCTTTCAATTATGAACCATACTAGCACCCAAGTCTAAGCATGGGCCCCCAAACTAAGCATGATAAATCAAGCAGGACCAACACTATTGGATCTCCAAGGATCAAATTTATTACCTGGATAGACCGTATCGAGGCCTTAATCTAGGGGGAGCCAATAGAAAGACCATTTATATTATTAGATAAAGCTTTTGCATGTTTGTCAAAATTATTTGATTGCTTGTTTATTTATTTTCTGCAAAATACCATGCTTAGGACTAGAAATGGTTAGATAAGGACTAGACTTGATTGAAACTTATACAACCTAGAATTAGAGTGGGGCGAGCTGATAGTATGTTAGGAAAGCCTACTTGAGGAGTCAGGTAGGGTAAGAAGTATCCTATTTAATCTTTTTAGCCCGGTGGAACTAGCCGAAGCTATCTCGCCACATCCTCGACTAGTTAGACCAAAATTTCTCAAAGTGTAAATTAAAAATATAATTTCTTTAAAAGGCTTTGTTTAGGAAATGGCCATTGTTCTGATACTCAAGAAGGTCCCTGTGCCTCGCCAAGACTTGAAAGCTGATTATTGAAATGTATTTTTAAGTTACTACTTGTTAAACCTGAATCTTACTCAAAGTTCAATCAAATCTTCGATCTCACGTAAAATCAAAGCTAAAAATTTAACACATCTTACAAAATAGATAAGGTTATACTGTTTTGACATTTAGAAATAGGTGAGATGTTTAGAACCTAAAAAGATTAGTCTAGCCCAACTAACTCAACAAACCTAATTAATTTCATCTTCAATTTATTAAACCTGACTTAAAATTCTATCCTTATCCTAATTTAATTTTTTTTCAAAACAAACTTAACTTTTAAAATCCAACTTAATTTTTTAAAATTAATTTACTTTTTCAAAACAAACTTAATTTTTAAAATTCAACTTAATTTTTCAAAATCAATTTAATTTAATTTTTCAAAACAACTTAATTTTAAAATCCAACTTAATTTTTTAAAATCAATTTAATTTATTTTTTCAAAACAAACTTAACTTTTAAAATCCAACTTAATTTTTCAAAATCAATTTAATTTAATTATTGAAAACAAACTAAAATTTTAAAATCAACTTAATTTTTCAAAATAAACTTAATTTTTCGAAACAAACTTAACTTTTAAAATTCAACTTAATTTTTCAAAATCAATTTAATTTAATTTCTCAAAACTAACTTAATTTTTTCAAAACAAATTTAACATAACCCTTTCAAAACAAATTTAACTTAATTTCTTTTAAAAATCTAACTTAATATTTTTTTTTCTAAATATTAATTATTGTTTTCAAAATCTAATCTAATTTGTTTTAAAATTTAATTTAATTTCCTAAAATCAAACTCAAGTTTATTACAACTTAATTTCTTAGAATTATTTTTGCATGATATGATGCCTAGTCAACCTTTAGTCAAATGGGCGCCTGTATAGGTCACGAGCGCCCCCCCCCCCCCCCCCCCCTTTTATGAACCAACGCCTGAGAAGTTCCCAGGCGCATTGTGACTCATGTAGCAGGCATCCCTAATTTTTCAAAACTAGGGGTGACCACCTGATCATGGGTGCCCGTGAAGCTCTCGGGTGCCCGGGGGCACCCGGGCACAGTCCTGATCCCAGTCGCCCATTTGGCTCCCAAGCTCCCGAGCGCCCGACCAGTGGCTATATAAGCCACCAGATAGAACCCCTTATAGCCACAATCAGACACCCTTTTCCTCATTAAAAACCCCCTCTTCTCCTCTTCTTTCTCACTCTAAACCTTGTCTGAGTAATTGTGATCAACCGAGGGTTATTATTTCTCCTTATTATTCAGCTATGCCTCCTTGGTAAGACCTTTATCTAAACTTCTCTTTCATTTTACAATTCAAATAGGCTATTTATTATGCTATTTCTCTATTTAGTAAACGCCGAGTCACTGAGGCTGACTCCTTTGATGAGCCCAGTCTTGACCCCAGATTCCCATCACTAGGTTTCTACAATAGGTTTAGATTTATAATCTACAAACCCCTTAAGATCCATTATCTAAGTAGGAAATTCTTTACTCAGTCTTGTCCCTTTTCTGTTGTGGTTATTAATCATTATTAGCTTGACAACCTAGTCTACTACACCAATCCAATTAATTCCATCCTATGTGCAGAATTTTACAACAATCTAGTAAAGATTGATGACCTTAGGTACTCCGCTAGGGTTCAAACTCATAATCCTACCTTTACTCTGACATGATCACACATCACTTAGGACTTTTACCCTCTCAGTCCACGTTTCTTTTCTATCGTCCTAGGGACCTCCCCTTTTCTGACCCCTACTCCCACATTACCCTCGATACACTCTACATCAATTTATTTGGGGGTGAGAGGGACCCTACTGTCACCCACTTTCGATCCCTTGACTTGTGTATTCAAAATATGTATTATATTGAGTTCTAATCCGATGTATTCTACCACTCACTTCTAGAGATGTAGCGATGATGAGGCCCTTTCATATCTTCTTACTTTATGTCGTTATTCATCGCCTTGACATTAACATCGGACTGTATATCTTTCACACTATCATCTACGCATATAGCATCTCCACCCGAGCAAGAGTTTGTACGCCCTATTGTCACATCTTGACCGCTCTCTTCTTAGCCTCAGGACGCGACATCTTTGCTGATGAGGTTACCTATATGACCGAGTTCAACGATATAGAGATTAGAAACTTTTCGTTAGCCACAATAGATATCTCAGACACTGGGGTCATATCATGGAGACAACAAGGAGTCACCTAGCCTCAAGATGATCCGAAGGCCAATGAGGACGACTTTGCGGTGAGCTCGAGGCATAGATACAACAGACACCATCACCTCCACCTCCTCCGACTATAGACGAGCGACTTACTTGACTTGAGCTGGAGGTATCCGGATTGAGTCGTCAGATTTACACTTTGCGGGAGGTGTCAGAGGCCTACACGTGAGAAGTTGGAGGTAGACCAGGCCCGACACGCAGAGCTTATCGTCATGCTTCGCTCGTGGCACCCAGGCGCATCCTCTTCGTAGACCTGATCTATAGTTGACTTTGTTTATATCTAGGATTGACTTTTTTTAAACTCTTTTGTTTGATTTGTTAGGTCAGACTTGTGATTGATTCATGGACTTTGTTTAACATGTTGACTTTTTATATTGACTTCTTCATTGACTTGCTTTTTTTAATTGATAGTTGAAGAACTCGATAGAATAGACTTTTTACCTTAATTGATTATAGTTTTTCTGCTTAATTCTTTCTTTTTAAAAAAATCATGTTTATATACTTAGCCTTAAAAATTATTTTTCAAAAATCATGTTTTTATACTTAGCCTTAAAAATCATGTTTTTTTGTTAGATCGTGGTCCTTGCTAGAAGGGGGTGAATAGCACTTTTCTTGAACTTTCTCAACAAGAAGGTTAGCACAATACAAACAATATAATGAAAAATATGAAAACCAATGCTAACACCGAGAGTTTACTTGGTATCCACCTCCGAGAGGTGACTAATCCAAGGATCCGCGCGTGAGCACACTCTCCACTATGAAAAACCTCCTTCAAGGTGGAGAAAACCTTTACAAGGTTGTCATCTTCCTCTTACAAAATAGAATTGAGAATGGGAGGAAGAGCAGGAGAATGTTTGCACTAACATCACTTTGGTATCCCCTAGAACCGTACCTTCCTCGTGCAAAAAGATCACCCTTTAAATAAGAGTAAAGGACAACTCCAAAAGCTGTCCAACCCGATACCAGTCGACTGCCCTACTGGTCTAACCTTAATTGCTAGCCAACGGCTAGTTTTCGTGGTTATCAGTCGACTGCTCCTGGGGCAGTCGACTGGTCCAGGGTCGAAAACATTCTGTGAGTTCGAGATCTTGCTGGGAGTCGACTGCCTTTCTCCCAGTCGACTGCCCAGCTTATACAAACTCTCTTCCTCACTCCGAAGACCCTTCTTCATGTGTGCCTTCAAGTACACTCCCCTGGCTTGCCCCTTGAAGTCTTCTTCCACCGGCTATCGTCCCTCGGATGCACACACAAGCCTTCCCTTGGCTTGCCTCCATGCCACCCTTCACTTGTGCCCTTTGAAGTCCACTTCCCGGCTTGCCCTTGGAGTCCTCTTCCCTCAGCTATCGTCCCTTGGATAAGTCCTCTATGTGTGATTCTCCAAGTCCTGCAAACTCAATCACACATATCAAATAACAAGATAACACCCTAACCTTAACCATGTTGACACACACATCAAAACTATGATCTTCCCGATCATCCTTGGGTTGATTGCCTCAACAATCTTCCCCTTTTTGATGTGTGGCAATATGTTTAAGTTAGGGATAAAACAACAACAAATAACAACAATTGAAAAGCAAGGCATAGTAAAACCAAGAGGTAAACTCCCCCTTAACCTATGTCTTCTCCCATTTTCAATTCTTATCATAAACCAAGTTTAAACCAAAAGTTTAAGTTATAAACCTAACTTAAACCACCCATTCTCCCCCTTTGACACCATCAAAATGATTGCCTTAAGCAATACTCACCCATGGCATCAAATGAGTGAATTTCTCATTTCTGAAAATTTCCAGAATCCTGAAATCAAACGTGCTAGTCGACTGCCCCAGGGGCAGTCGATTGTTACTCTTCAGTCTACATTTCAGGTTTCTGAGCTGAATTTCAGAAACTCCCCAAAAATTCAAAAATTCAAAAATTATGAAAATTTCCAAGCATGTTTCATATGATATACTCTAACAAGGAAAAATATCAGTTCATGAAAAATTCAAACATGCTTGACCTTTTGACAAAAGTTCGAATTTCTTAAAAAACACTAACTTTGTATCAAAGTTTCAACCTAGTTTTTCAATCACACATGTCCAAGCTTATGGAAAAACAGATAAAACACAGAATGGTTTTCAAATGCTTAAAATGTCCAACCATGATCTTTGGGCAAGATGTCCATTAATTAAACACTTGCTTTCCCCATAGTTGGTCTATTTTTCATAATTTGATACATCTCATGACCGAACACTATGCCATAAGCACACGTGAATCATTTGTATCATCCTAATGGATCAAGCACCACCTTCCTATTGTATTACCCCAAGGTCCATCCTATACTTCTACAAAACACATACCAAGACCCCTTCTTAAGGATGTGAACTCTGCTTTGGGAAGAGACTTGGTAAATATATCAGCAAGGTTTGACTTTGACTCACCATAGTGTAAATCTATGTCACCCCTTGCCACATGATCCCTAATGAAGTGATGCTTCACTTCAATGTGTTTTATTCTAGAATGGTGAACCCGATTTTTAGTCAAGTTAATTGTACTTACATTATCACACAAAACCTTGACCTTGGAGTAATGTAACTCATAATCCGCTAAGGTGTGCATGATCCAAAGTAGTTGAGACACACAACCACCCATTGCCACATATTCGGCCTCCATTATTGATAGGGCAACACATGGTTGTTTCCTACTACTCCAACTAACTAAAGATAACCTAATAAATTACCATCCTCCACTAGTACTCTTCCTATCTAGTTTACAACCCGTATAGTCCGAATCGGTGTATCCAAAAAGTTCAACATTTAGAGTTCTAGGATACCAAAGCCCGACATTAAGAGTACCTTTAATATATCTTAAGATCCTCTTGACTACCACTAGATGAGACTCTTTGGCACATGATTGGTTCCTTGCACACATACCTACCGCAAATAATATATCGGGTCTACTAGCGGTTAGGTACAGTAAACTACCAATCATGCTTATATATTGTTTTGAGTCTACCATTTTACCTTCAAGATCATTATCCATTTTGACATTTGTTCCTATAGGGGTAGATGTTACCTTAGCATTTTCTAGTCCAAATTTCTTAATGATTTCCCTAGCATATTTAGTTTGATACACATGAGTCCCTTCATTTGTTTGTTTAACTTGTAGGCCTAAAAAGAAAGTCAATTCTTCCACAAGACTCATCTCAAACTCATTTTCCATATATTTAATGAACTCGTGGAGAAATTCACTATTTGTTGACCCAAAGATAATATCATCCACATAGACTTAGGCCACAATGATGCCCTTATCCTTAGATTTTAGGAATAAAGTTGGATGAATCGTACCTCTCCTAAAACCCTTGGATACTAAGAATGATGAAAGCCTTTCATACCAAGCCCGGGGAGCTTGTTTCAATCCATACAAGGCTTTTCTTAGTTTGTAGACATGTCTAGGGTAATTTGGGTTCTCAAACCCGGGTGGTTGTTCTACATAGACCTCTTCTTTGATGACCTCATTAAGGAATGTCGACTTCACATCCATTTGGTGAAGTGTGAAACCCATGTGAGCGGCATATGCTAATAAAATTCTAATAGACTCTAATCTAGCTACGGGGGCATATGCTCATCATAGTCAAGGCCCTCTACTTGATTAAACCCCCTAGCAACCAACCTAGCCTTGTTTCTAGTTATCTTTCCTTGATCATCTAGCTTGTTCCTAAAGACCCATCTAGTGGTGACAATGGTACAATCATTGGGCCTAGGAACTAACTCTCATACTTCACTCCTTTCAAATTGATTCAACTCTTCTTGCATGGCTAGGACCCAATCCACATCACCTAATGCCTCATCAATAGATTTTGGTTCTAATTGAGAAATCAAGGTAATTTGACTACTATGTTCCCTAAAGTAGGACCTAGTCCTCACCCCTTGAGTGACATCACCAACTATTTGGTCAATAGGGTGATCTTGGTGATGCCTTAAGGGCCTAGAGGTTATGGGCTCATTAACTACATGATGTTCATCCGCTAATGCACTTCTCTCTCCCCCTTGATCATTGCGCCCCAAATGTAGGTCTTGAACTTCTTGGATAAGTGGTTGACTTTCCTCTATGTCTTATCAATAGAAGATTTCCTAGGGTAGGTGTTTGTAGACTCATCAAAATCCACATTGGATGACTCCTCAATTACCTTAGTCCTTTTGTTATATACCCTATATCCCCTACTTGTGGATGAATATCCTACCAAGATCCCCTCATCCGCCTTAGATTCAAATTTCCTCAAATCATCCTTGGTGTTTAAAATGTAGACCTTACATCTAAAAACCCTAAAGTAATGAATTTGTGGAATTCTCCCATTCCACAACTCAAATGGAGTTTTTCCTAAAAACCTATGAATTAAAACCCGATTTTGGATGTAACACGCGGTATTTACCGCTTCGGCCCAAAAGTAGCTAGGTAGAGAATATGCATTAAGCATAGTCCTAGTGACTTCTTGTAAGACTCTATTTCTCCTTTCTACTACTCCATTTTGTTGAGGGGTTCTTGGGCATGAAAATTCATGCTTGTACCCATTTGCTAAACAAAAGTGTGAGAAGTTTGAATTTTCAAACTCCCCACCATGGTCACTCCTAATTCTGTTGATTTTGAGGTGTCTCTCATTTTCAACCCTCTTACTAAAACCTATGAAAATTTCTAAGGTATCATCCTTATGTTTCATGAAAAATACCCAAGTAAATCTAGAAAAATCATCTATAATTACCAAACAGTATTTACTCCCTACTAGTGAGGGAGTGCTATGACAATCAAATAGGTCCATATGCAATAATTCTAACGGTAAAGTAGTGCTAGTTAAGGTTTTACCTTTGTGTGATGATTTAGATTGCTTACCCTCTTGGCATGCATAACACATCTTAGTATTTTCATACTTGATCATGGGGAGCCCTTTCACCAACTCCTCCTTTGCCACTCTTGCAATATTCTTCATGTTGATGTGCCTAAGTCGCCGGTGCCACAACCATCCTTCTTCTTCTTTAGATATGAGACACTTAGGAAAATTATTAGAAGCATAGGCAAGATTAAGATAATAAAGGTTAGCTTCTCTATATCCTTCTAGCATAATACTTTCAGAGCCATTTTGTCTAATTAAACACTTTCTAACATGAAACTCAACCCTATATCCCGCATCACAAAGTTGACTACACTAAGTAAATTAAACTCCATATCCTTAATCAAAAGAACTTTATGAATTGTGATTGTAGGAGATACCTCAATGGTGCCCCTACCAATTATTTTGAGTTTCCCACTATTTCCGAATGACACGGTTCCTTCCCTTAGATAGCTAATGGTGGAGAATTTGCTCACATCTCCGGTCATATGTCTTGAACACCCGCTATCTACAATCCACATTTTTTAGGCTTCCTTCACCTTCACCTATACAACTCGGAAAACACAAGCTTTTGATACCCAAATGTTAGTTCCACAAGAGTCATTTAAATATTTCTTTGGTACCCAAGCCTTCTTTGCATTTCCCTTAATACCTTGTCTCCTAGAGGCACCCTTTCTACCCATAAGTGAAACAAATGCTACCTCCTTGATTTTTGGCCTTTAACCTATCCCGGCTTTGTTATTCATGACTCTTTGGTTATTTATGATCATATCAAGGTTGCTAGAGCCAACTTGAAATTTCCTAAGTGCCTTGGTTAGGTCTTCTACCTTTTCCCTTAGCTCCCTATTTTCTTTTTCCAAACATGAATCATTTGACATGGTAGAGGAAATATGCAAATTGTCCTTAAGTTTCATGGATTCTAATTTGAGCATGCAAACTTCAATTTTCAATTCTTTAACTTTTCTCCTAGCCTTAGCTAAATCATCATTTGTACTAGTAATAATTTTGACAAGAGTAGAGGAGGGTAAGCTATATACCTCACTTACCGATACATCGGATTCGGATGATGAGTCTTCACTTTCATCTTCACTACTTGAGCTCTTCTCATCTTCAGATGACTCCAAGTTGTCCACTCCTATTAGTGCGAAGTGTGACACATGATCTTCTTCTTCTTCCGAAGATGATGGATCATCCCAAGTAGCTTTTAGGTTTGTGGCACTCTTCCATTTTTCTTTTGACTTCCTCTTCTCACTCTTCTTTTTCTCCTCCTTCTTTTCTTCTCTTTTCTTTAATTGTGGGCACTCATTCCTCATGTGGCCCTCTTGATGGCAATTGTAGCAAATAATGTCCTTCCCTTTGCTCTTGCTTCTTGACCCTTTCCTACCATAAGACTTGTTAGAAAAACTTTTAAAGGATCTTCTCATTTTCCTTACCATGTAGGCTTCTTGGTCACTATCCATGGAGGCACTAGACTCCTCCGACTCGGATGATGAGGAGTAGATGATCTTCTTCTTCTCCTTCTTCTTTTTCTTTTCCTTTTCTACAATAAACGCTACACCTTTTTCTTTAGAAGAAATGTTAGCTTGCTTATATAACTCAAATTCACAAAATAAATCATCTAACTTTACCATAGAGAGATCCCTTGATACTTTGTAGGCATCAACCATTGATGCCCACAATGTAGTCCTAGGGAATGATTGTAGAACATACCTCACGAGATCTCGGTTCTCAACCTTTTCACCAATTACATGGAGCTCATTGATTATTTCTTTGACCTTTCCATGTAGTTGGCTTACCGTCTCGTTGGCCTTCATTGAGAGCGATTGTAGTTGGGCAACCAAGTGGTCCTTCTTTGCTCTTCTCGACTCATTTGATCCTTCATTGAGTTCGACGAGCTTCTCCCAAAGTTCCTTTGCGCTCTTAAAAGGCCCCACTTTGTTGAGTTGCTCTTTTGACAATCCACATTGAAGCGTTGTGGTGGCCTTCGCATTTGCTTGCGCCTTCTTCATGATTTCCTTTGTCCAAGTCCTCATTGGTAGTGGCTCTCCTCTTTCATTGACGAGTGCATCGAAGCATCTACAATACTCATCCAATTTTCAATATCGTTCATCAAATAGTACTCCATCCTACCTTTCCAATAGGCGAAGTCATTTCCGTCGAAGAACAGTGGCCTTGCGGTGCTATAGCCCTCTTGAAACGCCATTTCTTGATACTCCGGTTGACGGTGAGTTCTCCCAATGCGAACTAGCTCTAATACCACTTGTTAGTGTTGGATCCCAGATGGCTATAGAGGGGGGGGGTGAATATAGCCAAACACTTTGACTTTGAGCTTATCAAAAATTCTGCACTTAAACCGTTTAGTAGCACAACGGAAAGAATAGAAACAGAGTATGCAGAAAACCAAAACCCTAAACTATGAGCAAACACAAGAACGCTAACAAGAGGATTTATAAGGTTCGGGGATAACTTGCCCCTACTCCTTGGCATGCCCTTAAGGTGGGCGATCCCTTGATCGTCGGCAGATCAAGCCCCGGTGAACACCGGATAGAAAGCAACCTCCTTCTCGGTGGAGTAACCTCTCCACAGCGTTTCAATCAAGGATATAGTTTAAGCACAATGAAACACAAGAAAGATCTTACTTAGCACTTAGCACAGACAAGAACACAGCAAGCTTCTCCCGAGCTCCACCCAGCGACGATCTCACGCAAGAATCCTTTCTTCGTGTCTTCTCGCTGTTGGACTCAAAGCCTCTTGTTCCTTCCTCCAAGCACTCAAGTAAGGGACGGTTGCTTCACTGATTGTAGATGCTTGCTCAAGATGATGAAACTTCAGAACACACAAGCAAAGTGTGGAGAACACAAATGCACAGCAAGAACTCAAGCCAGAAGTCGATTCAGCGAACTCTGTTATGCTCTTCTCCTCTACGCCCTTTTGTTTCTCCACTGAGCACAGGTGACACCATCTCACAGCAGCCTCTAGCTGCTTACCTACCAACGCCAGCTACCACTGAGCTCTCCCTGGACTCCCTGAGCTTCCCTCAGCCAAGCTCCAGTCAGCAGCTCCAGTCTGTAGCTTCAGCCGTTGCAACCTGAGATGGAAAACGGACAAACATGCTCCAAGGAAAGGCCACCATTGACTCTCCTTGAGTGTTTGAATCCTTCCCTGTCACCTGTAGCTTAATCAGATCATTAGAGCAGTATATCAAACAGAAAATCAAGCATCAGAGATTAAGCGCAGAGAATCGGATACGTTCAGACGCGATCAGAGTGTCTGACAGTGCATTTTGAATTAAAGTGATCGATTACCGGACCGATCAGAGGGCCTCCTGATCGGTCACCAGACCGATCAGGCTGGGTTCAGACCGATCAGGCTCCATCCTGATCGGTCCCCAACACTTAATCAGAAATCGCAATTTCTTTGGGACTCTCCTGGACCGATCACCAGACCGATCCCAGGTTGTGGATCGATCACCAGACCGATCCACCCCTTTGCGGGGCGATTTCTGAGCTTTGCAGTCCAAACCTCCTGATCGGTCACCGGACCGATCAGGGATCCTCCTGATCGGCCACCAGACCGATCAGGTTATGACCAGACCGATCAGGCTCCATCCTGATCGATCATTGTCAGGAACTCGCGACGTTGGATCGTTCTCCAGAACGATCTGCATAGTGATCCAGATCGGTCACCAGACCGATCAGGAGCAGATCAGCAGGGGAACTCAACCTCACTGTGTGCTCCTTGATCGGTCACCAGACTGATCAGGAGCCAAGTAGTGGGTGAAATGCATACTCCCTGATCGGTCACCGGACCGATCAATCATCGATGGATCGATGATCGGTCACCAGACCGATCCACGAAGGAGCACCGTGCCAACTCCCTGATCGGTCACCAGACCGATCCAGGGGCTCCAACCTAGCCCTCCAAGCTAGGGTTTCATCCAACTTAGCCCTCCAAGCTAGGACCTGATCCTCCAAGCCAGGATTTTTTACCTAACCCTCCAGTTGGGACTTTTCACCTAACCCTCCAAGTTAGGACTTTTCACCTAGCCCTCCAAGCTAGGACTTTTCTCCCAACCTTCCGAGTTAGAACTTTTCCACACCTAGCCCTCCAAGCTAGGACCTGACCCTCCAAGCTAAGATTTTTCACCTAACCCTCCAAGTTGGGACTTTTCACCTAACCCTCAAAGTTAGGACTTTTCACCTAGCCCTCCAAGCTAGGAATTTTCACCCAACCCTTCCGAATTAGGACTTTTCAACACCTAGCCCTCCAAGCTAGGATTTTCCACACCTAACCCTCCAGGTTAGGATTTTTCAACACCTAGCCCTCCAAGCTAGGATTTTCCATAACATGCCTAATCCCCGATCAGGACTTAACCATAATCATCATAATCATCAACCTAAACTAAAATCGATGTCAACACCAAAACAACAATCAGGGTCAGACTGCATCAACAATCTCACCCTTTTTGTTGTTTGACAATCCAATTTTAAGTTTAGGGATTCTCAATCAATTTCTCAACTTTCAAAATCATAGGGGAATCAAGATCCTCCCCCTACAATATAGTCATCCTAAACTTAACTAACCAACACTCTCCCCCTTTGTCGAACACCAAAAAGGGTCTAGAGGGGCTGTTATGTTTAACCATAGTCCCCCTAACCCTAGGGGTATCCCAAAACAGCAAAAATATGATTGATTTTTGATAAACATATGAATACATATGACAAAAGTAGGGCATGGTAAAACACGCATATGTATCATATGGACATGGCATCATAAGCAAGATCATAATCATGCATAATAAGGCATACACGCAGATAAACCACTAATAAGTAAAGGATGGTAAGATATACATCAAAAACAATCATAGTGGTAAGACATAAAACATCTAGACAAATAGTTCGACGCAAGTCAATGCATCAAAGTCAATATCATGCCATAACAACTGTGCACAAACAAATATGACACTCATCATAATAGTCAATGTCATCAATCCCCCGTGTCGGTATCGTCTGAAGAATCAGCAATATATATAACATTCCCTGGTGGGGGGCTGCTGGGGGACGTACCACCAGGAAACATATAATGATACCACTCCTCATACCATGTGTCCTGTAGTGAACTGATCTCAGAGACATCGGATGCGAGAGTGTCGAGTCGGCGATCGAAAGACTGAAACTCTGAGCTGACCTCCTGGTGCCAGAGCTCGGAAATATGTAGCTCGCGCTGCATCAACCTCTCTAACTCCGCAACCTACCAGCGTAGATCAGGAGCCCACTCATCATAATCCTCAGCACCAGTAGATGGCTCCTGATCAGGGACTGCTCCTGGTAACTCCCCCACTCGTCTTCGATTCTTCCACCTTAGCCCCTGCGGCCCGACAACAATACCAGACTGAGCGAGCATGCGACGATCCAGATAGCAGTCCTGTCGAATCATGGGCACAATGCGGCCCTGTGAAACATCGATACCTACGGATTGGAGCCAAGCAGTAATGATGTGGCCAAATGGCATGTAGACTGTCTGGCTGTACATCTGACTGTGGACAATGATGGAGAAATAAACTGGAGCCACTGGGTCAAAGTCTAACTGCTGATGCATCCCGTAGAGCATCAAGCAGTGGAACGGGTGAATCTCATCTAGGTGTTTTGAGGTAGTCGGGAGGAGACAATTCGTGATGATCTTAAACAAAACATATTCAATAGGGGAAAGGCGAAGAGCAAGAAATGTGGGAAAACTACGAGTGCGCTCACCGGAACCCCTTGGCCTGGGATGGCCTAGAAAATACTCGTAGATCGAATCAGGAGTAGCTCCATTAAAGGGAGCCGGAAGAGGATCAGGAAGATAAGGATAGAGAGAAAAATCATTTGCCGATCGGTGACAGCCAAGAAAGTTAGTGAAAATAGATCGATTAAAACTGAGGTCGATACTGGCAACGTGGGTTCTCCACCCCGTGCCCTCCCCACTAACTATGTTGTTATAGAATTCAGAGACCAAATCAAGATTAATTGACCTCTCAAGGTACAGAATGGATTGAAGATTATAATGTTCAATAATTTGTCGAACTGTTGGACAATGTTCGTAGATAAAGGTTTGATCCACAGTCCGACATGGCATCAGTTTGAAGTTGTGCCATAGAAAATCTAGAGCATAATGAATGTTTTGAAACCTAGTGTGTGGAGGTGGAGGAGGTCCCGAAGGAGGTGTAGATGATGAAGGACCTTTGCCCTTTGAGCTGCCCTCTATGGGTTCCTTTCCCTTAGATAATTTTCTAATGGATTGATAGAGTTGATCATTGCAATAATTTAATCACAGAAAGGGAATCATGACACAAGATTAAAGGATCACAAAATCAATACGAGAGTTGATCATGGTGTAGAATAATCAAGTGTACATGAAGCATTGACCAAATGAGCATAGGTTTAACTAAGAGTTGATCATACACATAGTTTGAATCAAAGATCCAAGATTCAATCATAGGAGAAATAATCAAGTAAGCATAAGGTAGAATTGATCAAAGGTAGGACATGGTAAAGATGGGTCACGGCCAAAACAGGAGGTCACGACACAATACCAAAACATATTTAGCCCCAAATACACAATCCATGAACTGATCCAAAAGGAAATTAACCAAAAATGCTTACTTAGGTGCCATTGACGATGTGTGATGGAGATCTTGAAATCTGGAAGAAAAGACTTGCACAGGAGAAGCTCTCGGCGCAAAAGATGAACGCAAAACCCTTCAGCGAGAGAGAAACTTGCAGGAAGAAAGAAGAGCTCGTAGGAACCCTTCTCTGGATCGCATGCACGCGCACAACAGCTCACTCGAAAGAGGAAGAAGGAGATGCAAGGAAGGCTCTCATGCAGGTTGAAGAGGCGCAAGAGGGAGTTTTCGGCGCTAGGATTCGACAATGAGAGGTTTTGGAGGAGTTAATCGGTTGGTGGATCGGTCCACCAACCAGACTTTAATGCGATTGAACGGATCACCATTCGATCTGAGAGTTCCCAGACCGATCAGGCTATGGCCTGATCGGACTAGCCTGGTCCTGATCGGTCGGCTGACCGATCAGGCAGGCTCCTGATCGATCGGCTGATTGTTCAGGAAGCGAGCAGTAGGATTGGGTGATATTCCGGAAGCCCCCTGATCGGTCTGTGGACCGATCACGACAGGGTGCCAGATCGGTCCGGGGACCGATCCAGGCTAGCACAGAATAGTTGGACAAAAATTAGCAAAGTCTCTACCGACCCCTCTGATCGGTCTGTGGACCGATCAACGCAGGAGGGAGCCAGATCGGTCTGGGGACTGATCAGCCATACTCCTGATCGGTCCAGTGATCGATCAGGGTTCCTAATACTCCCAGATACGATCTGAAACTTTCAGTTTCAGACATTTACACAATTTCTGAGGGAATCTGATGGAAAATGTCGATCTTGGAAGTGATCCCCTGACTATAATTGATCCCTAAACAAGGATCAAAGGTCCTTATGGTTTGAACAAACACATTGCTCCATCCAAGTGGAGTCAAACTCAATCAACAATCATTCAATCAAGTTTTAACCAAGATTGTGCTAAATTCAAGTTTCCAATCAAGTTTCCTTGATTGGAATGCCCAAGTATGATCATGGAGCCAAATACACATATGTTATGCATTGGTTTTCCCCATACTTGGTCACCGAAGTGATTTTTATCTCGTCAACTTAATTTCTCAAGGGATGCATTGACATTTTGAGAAATTGAGTTGATCCTAGCATCTCACCCCATATCTAGTAAACAAAAATGTTTTGGTAAACCTTATAGTTTATGTGAGATGTCCCCAAAGTTACCCAATTGTTTCCCAACAATTAGAAATTATCATGAACGGTTTTGAATGCATTTTGAAAACAATGAAGCGCGACACATTCCCAACTCCCTTCTTAAGAAGCTAAACTCATTTTCGGGGAGTGGTTTAGTGAAAATGTCAGCGAGGTTTGACTTGGACTCTACATGTGAGAGTACAATATCTCCCCTAGCAACATGATCCCTAATAAAGTGGTGACGCACCTCAATATGTTTGGTCCTAGAATGATGGACTGGATTCTTGGTTAGATTTATTGTGCTAATGTTGTCACACAACACTTGCACACTTTTGTAACTCAATCCATAGTCCTCTAGAGTACGAATCATCCACAACAATTGTGATACACTCTCTCCCATAGCAATATATTCTGCCTCGGTCGTCAAGAGAGCAACACAATGTTGCTTCCGACTTGACCAACTAACTAGAGATGATCCTAGGAATTGGCAACCCCACTTGTGCTTTTTCGATCCAACTTACATCGAGCGTAGTCGGAATCGGTATAGCCAATTAAATAAAAAATTTTACGAGGGTACCAAAGACCGACTCCAATTGTGCCTTTAAGATATCTTAAAATCCTCTTAACAGCGATTAAATGAGATTCCTTGGCACAAACTTGATACCTTGCGCACATACCCACAGCGAAAAGAATATTAGGTCGAATAGCTGTGAGGTATAGCAAACTACCTATCATGCTTCGATATTGGGTCAAATCAACGGGTTTACCACTCTCATCATTGTCTAGTCTTGTGTTCGTAGCCATGAGAGTAGTTACCTCCTTTGAATCACTCATATTGAATTTACGGAGCATTTCTTGTGTGTATTTCGATTGGTGCACATGGATCCCATCTCGGGTTTGTTTGATTTCAAGTCCAAGGAAGAAAGTCAACTCTCCCACTAGACTCATTTCAAATTCACTTTCCATGTGTCCAATGAATTTATTTAAATAGCCCTTGTTATTTGAGCCACAAATTATGCCATCGACATATACTTGGGCTACAAAAATATTATCACCATCTCTACGTAGAAATAGTATAGGGTCTATTTGGCCTCTAACGAAGCCTTTCTCAATTAAGAACGTCGACAACCGCTCGTACCAAGCTCGGGGTGCTTGTTTAAGGCCATAAAGTGCCTTTTTGAGCTTGAACACGTGGTTTGAAATTCGGTACTCTCAAACTCCGGAGGTTGTTCGACATAGACCTCTTCTCTAATTAGACCATTTAGAAAGGCCGATTTGACATCCATTTGATATAACTTGAACCCTCGATGTGCTGCAAATGCAAGCATCAATCGGATGGACTCTAATCGCGCCACGGGAGCATAAGTCTCATCATAATCAAGGCCTTCAACTTGACTATAGCCCTTGGCTACTAA
Source organism: Boesenbergia rotunda (assembly GCA_024364735.1). Taxonomy (NCBI): domain Eukaryota; kingdom Viridiplantae; phylum Streptophyta; class Magnoliopsida; order Zingiberales; family Zingiberaceae; genus Boesenbergia; species Boesenbergia rotunda. The sequence continues at coordinate 832 of JAGFNQ010000435.1, read as the reverse complement.
GCATGCCTTATTTCTAATGATTTCTCTCTTATGGTTCAACTTGTTTTTGAAGACCTATTTGGTTCCAATGATGGTGGTCTTCTTAGGTCTAGGGACTAAGTCCCAAACTTGACTTCTTTCGAATTGACCTAGTTTGTCTTGCATTGCAATGATCCAATCGGGATCATTTAATGCTTCATCAATTTTCCTAGGTTTAATTTTGGAAATTAGAGCAACTTCATTAGCCTCATTCCTAAAGAATGATCTAGTTCTAACCCCGTGATGGATGTCTCCAACAATTTGGTCTTGGGGATGACTAGAGGCTAATCTAGTTTGCCTAGGTGTCGGTGGTGCTTCTTGAATGGGTTCACTAGACATAAGCTCAGCCTCAGGATCCGGCTGATCAATGGGTTGTCTAGGCTCACCGTCATCAGACTCATCACCATCAATAACATTTGGAGTTTCATTTAAACTTAGTCTCTTAAGTTCGAATTGAACTTCATCTTCTGATTGACCATTGACTTTTAGAATTTCTTCAAAGACAACATCAGAAGACTCTTCAACTAACCTAGATTTCTTGTTGTAGACTCGATAGACTTTGCTAACGAGGGAGTTCCTGACTAGTATCCCTTCATCAGCTTTTGCCGTGAACTTTCCAAGGTGGTCCTTGGTGTTTAGGTTGAACACCTTACAACCAAACACCCTAAGATGTTTAACCGTAGGTGGTTTCCCAAACTAAAGTTCATGGGAAGTCTTTCCTAAGAACCTATGGATGAGGACTCGGTTTTGTACATAGCAAGCTGTATTCACAGGCTTCAGCCCATAAATAACTCGGTAGTGAGTACTCATTAGC
>JAGFNQ010000434.1:507435-533602 GCA_024364735.1 Boesenbergia rotunda | reverse complement strand
CGCCCTTATATCTACTCTCGGGGCGGGGTTACGTACATTCAATCATATAGTAATATTTTTTTTCTATCTTCTTTCTAGCATGGCATTAAAACCACAATGCAAGGGCTAAGGACTGAGCATGCTTGTTTAACTATCAAAGTCATTCTATAACATGATAAGTTCACTAGTAATGTAACTCATAGCATAATCAAGTATAAGAGACCTCCAAGGTAAACACTATCATGCCATGTCAATCCTAATCACTAACACTTATTGTCAAGGGAACATAAACATAAACATAAATATGTAGATATAGAAGTCTTTCTTTCCCGAGCCACCACCCCACACATCTTCAGCCTTCCTGCCTCTTCCTTTAGTTCATGTGTTCCTTACCTTTATCTGCAGCATAAGACAACACATAACTAGTAAGCATAAAAGCTTAGTAAGGATCCGGTCCTACTCGCAAAATCCATACGAAAGCATACAGCATGTGTACATAAAAAGACATAAGCATGAGTTCATCATAGCATACTAAACATCAAAGTTTCTAAGCATGCAGTATAAAGTATGGAATGCATATACATAAGGATGCTTAACTTTTTAAAATCATACTTTTAAATACTTAAACATCATCATATCATTATTGGGGGTCCCCAGCTTGTACCACATACATACATTATAAGCGCGCATCCCTAAGTAGATACGAGGTAGCGAGCCCCGACCTACTAGGGTAAGGACAGCTACGGTAGTCCCAGAACCGAGGTGTTCTTAAGGTGCCCATCCCTGTTGCACAGCTACGGTAGTGCCAGAACCGTGGACAGCATAGTCGGTAGTCCAGAACCGGGGCGTTCTTAAGGTGCCCATCCCTTGGACCCATACTTCGGTCCGGTACAAGCCCATTCATAAAGTAAAATAGCATACATGGATTTTATCATATCATAAGCATAGCACATTCTTGTTTCTTACTAGGTCTGTTCATAGTCCGTCGACCTAGGAGTTGCATAGCACATTCTTATCATATCATAAGCATATCATCATAACCTATCACATCATTGTCATATCATGAGCATGGCATGCCTCTTATCTTATCATGAAGAGTGCTCTTAGTCCCGACTTACAGGGAAGCATCTCTTAGGCATTTCATTATACATAAGTCATGCATAACATAAGGGTGCTTAAAGAGCTTAAACATAGACATGTACATCATGATTCTTAGAGCATGAAAAAACATGGGAGAAGACATGTTATCACCTATACTACTCACAGCATATTATGGGCATCCTAGGCGTGCCTAATTGGGTTGTAGTTTCCCCCTTAGCCCAAATTCTTATTTAATCAGAAAATTTCAGCATATAAACTCTAAGTTTAGAGCATGATAAACCATGAAAAACATTACACTAACATCATACGTTAAGGTAGGCATCATAGAGGAGACATTAGAAGGCATGTTGGGGTTGTTACCCCTTCTTAAGTCCTACTTACCATTCTTTACAGAAAATTCCAGCATACATACCTTAGTTTCCAAGCATGTTAAAATCATGAATAAACCATATTTACATCACATATCATCTCACATACCTATCATGCCACTTATTAAACATAGATTTCATCATAAGATAATTATGCAACCCTAATCTCTAATCCCTCTAGGGTTGGCCGAACTCAAGGGTAAGGGAAACTAGGTTTCTTGAAATCAAATCTTCACACCAACATTTATACAAGCATTTTGTCTACACTACTAAGCATGGATATATCATAGGAATCATACAACCTTAAAACTCTCTTTGCTTCATGCTTTGGCCGAAAGTCACATAAGGGTAGAACCCTAGTTTTTGTTCACAACATCATAAAGAAAATCAACATACCTATATACCCTAAGTCTCAAGGGATCTTCTCATGTATTAAAGAGTAACCAAGGCCTCTCCTAAAGGAGGTGGCCGAAACTTACAAAGGGAAAACCCTAATTCTTTTGTACAAGAAAACAACAAGAATCATGCATAACAATTACACTGCAGGCGAGGGGATACTTACATCCTTTCGCTTGAGATTCTACTTCTTTAAGTCCCTTAGGGTACCCTTGGTTGAAGGAGAAGTGAAGGTTCCTCTTACTCTTTCTTCTCTAGACTCCTTGGCCCTAATAGAGGGCAAGAGCCTTCTTCCTTCCAATCCCCTAGGGTTAGAACCCTAGGGAGCACTTTTCGAAAAATGGAAAAGAGGAGAGGAGAAGAAGGAATTTCGGTGGGGAAGAGAAAAGGAAGAAGAAGAGAAAGTTACTCACACCTCTTCCCTCTCTTATTTATACTTTTCTCATGAAAAGACATGTCTCTTCACTATTACACGCTTAACAAGCATGTTTCTTATTCTCTCAACAAGAAACAATGCTTAGTGTAGTGGTTAAGACATGGAGTGTGCAACTAGGAGGTTCAAGGTTCAATCCTTGCTTCCTCCCTTCTACCTCTTCTTTTTATCACAATTTGCACTAATCCATATCAAAGCCCTTTAAGCCAAGCCTATCATGAAATTTCATAATATTAATAATATTTCATGAATTCATAATATTTCATAATATTCCATAAATATTATTTCATAATATTTTTAATATTTCATATTCATGAATCTATAATATTTCATGAATCCTATAATATTTCATATTCATGAATTCATAATATTTTCTAATATCCATGATACTATTTCATGAATTTCATAATATTTCATATTCATGAATTCATAATATTTCTTAATATCCATGACACTATTTTATGAATTTCATAATATTTCATATTCAAGAATTCATAATATTTTCTAATATCCATGATACTATTTCATGAATTTCATAACATTTTATATGGGAAAATTTTGGGGCGTTACACCTTCAGACTTTCTAATGGTTGGACCTTGCCATTTAATTCCTGTCAAGACAACCCAACTAAATCCGGCTTCACTTGGCACAAGTTTTCTTCATTTATGTGCCATTCCCTTTCTTCATTCATTGCAGATTTTTATGTTCATGCCATTTGTTTTCATTGGATCTTCAAATGATGAACAAGAATCTAGATGCTTCAATTTTTGTCTTCCTTAACTACTTCTTCTTGCTCATTTTTGATACCAACTCACTCACTTGGCACCTTTGGCTTCAATTTCACAAAAAAAAAAATTTCTTTTTGACATGAGATACATCCAAAACTTTAGTCACTCCCCCACACTTGAATCTTTGTCCGTCTCGGGCAAAATAGCATTAGAAACATTCCAAGCAACTAGTCCAAAGAAAAGTGAAGGTAAGAGAAGGAAATAAGTAAGGACAACTAGGATAAACATGATTATTGCTAAAATTTGATGTGGAAAGAAAAACAAATGGATTAGCCTCTATAGATGTGATCCAATCATTGAAATATGATTTTGAAAGAACCTAAGCAAGTTCTAGAGCACAATAACATAGGTGTGTCACAAAAATAAGGCTAATTCTCACTAGGTAAAAATAATTCATCCCAAGTTCTCAATTAAGAATCTAAAACCAAGTAGTACTCAAGCATCCAAGAATTCATCCATGAACTCAAATCCTAAGTTTTAACAACCAAATTTAATTTATTTTCAAAAGGCTCTAAAATGACATGAAGATAACCTAGAGGGATACTTTTATTTCTACTCATGTAAGAGAAAGTGACAAAAGAAATAACATGCATTTATTTACAAGGACTCAGTTCAAAGGAAAATTCTAATTCTAGGAAGTATGAAAATGAAAAATGAAATACAAGAAAATACAAGAAAAATCAAACTCCCCTTTATTCTGGTGGACGGAGTCGATCCAAAAGTAACCTCCATCGTGGTAGTGGAGGGGTATGAGTGGCTGAGAGATCTAGGATTCCCCCACACTTGAATTTTGTAGAAATATGTTCAGGTGGCCGCAGGCGATTTAGGTTCAGAATCCATTGAAGAGGTGGAGTGCTTCGAATTAGAGTAAAATCATCTCCTCCTTCTTGATGCTTTTCAGAAGTCCTTCCAGGAGGCTGAAGTCTGTTCAGTTGGAGCACCCACTCCTGAAGTCTTCTGGACCCTGCAAAACAATGTAATACCTCTCTCAAGTGTGCAGGGTCAGAAAGAAATAAAATAATATCAGTCTTTGCATAAAGTGAATCCAAAATTGCATCATGTCTAATTAAATCAAATTCTGGTATCTCAATGAAATTTTCAAAATTATTTCCTACCAAATTTGCATCCAGATACTCATCACAAATAAAGAAATCAAGTTCTGGCTCATCAATAGAAATTTCACAATTATTTTCAATCAAGGGTGTATCAAGTAATGTGTCAGAGCCAATGAAATCAATCTCAGATACCTCCAAAAGTTTCTCACATTCAACCTCAGCATAAGATATAGCAAGAGACTCATCAAAATAAATAACATCCATTTCAGGCACTTCTAAAAAATTTTCTCTATCCATATCCACAAAAGATGTATTAAGTGATTCATCATAAAAAACTACATCAATTATGGGTGCCTCTAAAATTATTTCGCAATCCATATTTACAAGGGATGTGTCAAGTAATGCATGATGATCAATAAAATCAATGTGTGGTACCTCTATTGGATTTTCATAAACAATTTCTACACAAGGTATATCAATAAACTCATCAGAATCAATAACATCAGCACTAGGCACCTCACTGCAGTTTTCTGAAAAAAGGGGAGAAATACTTACCTGAGCGTGCTGGAGAATACCTGGAGGTTCTACAAGGGTAGATGTGTCCATGGCTTCCTCCTGGTCAAGTACATGCTCCTCTTCAGCCTCAGACTCTGGTGGACACTCAACTGGTGATCCTTGGGTGCTTGCTTCCACCATGCAAGTCCCTACACTTTCTGGTTCATCTTCTGAATCTTGTGGTGGTCCCTGGGGCTTAGTGCAGTCCCCTACACCTATGGAATCATCTCCTATGCAAGTTTCCTCTGTAATATCTGCAACAATAATGTTAGAAAAATTAGGACCATCAATAATACTATCATCAGAAACTAAAAGTCTAGAATGGTCCTGTGGAGCTTCAGTTTCTTCTTCTGAAGCTGAAAAATTTGAAAATGAATTTTGAGTAGGAATCTCCGGAGGGATGCATGCTGTAGGTGCCCAGACTTTGATGAGTACGTCATCTTCTTCTTCTTCTATCAAATGTGCAAGATTACTTGAAGAAGGACTTGGTCATGCACTAGGGTCACCTTGAACTGATATTTGATTCATTTGACTAGCAATTTGTCCAACGCCTCTTTCTATGTCTTGAAGCCTTTGCTGCTGTTGATGATATTGTACAACTTGTTGATAAATCTCCTCCAACCTTTGTTGTTGCCTAATTTGTTGCAACATTTCCTCGACCTTCTGTTGGAGCACATTTCCTGCACTAGAACTCCCATATCCTCCTTGGTTAGCATAGCTCCTTGATTGACCTTGAAAGGATGAAGTAGGCTGAAAATTTTGAGCTTGCTGATTTGGTTGAAAACATGGCTGTTGGGGCTGATTAAAGGGTTGATATTCTTGGAAACTTTGCTGGGAGTTGTCGCCTTGAAAGTTCTGATTTTGAGCTGAAAAATTAGGTGGCGAGGGCTGAAAATTCTGCCCTTGAAACCCCTGACCGTAGGGCTGGAAATTTTGATTCAAGGGCTGTGTTGGCTGAAAATTTTGTTGGTTTTGAGCTGGAAAAACTGGAAATGATTGCAAGCCTTGCTGCCCTTGATTATATTGCTGGAATTGAGGTTCGAAATGCTGAAATGGTTGCTGAAAATGTTGAGAATTAGGCTGAAACGGGGGCTGAAAACTTTGACTTGATGGCTGAAAATATGGTTGATTGGGCTGAAAATTTTGGAATGGCTGCCCATTCTGAAAATTCTGGAAATTTGGTTGAATTTGCTGAAAATTCGGCTGAAATTGTTGGAATTGCGGTTGAAATGATTGTGGTGGCTGAAATTGTTGACATGGTAGCTGAAATTGCTGAATTTGTTGATCGAAACTCTGAAATTGTGGCTGCCCTTCCTGAAATTGTTGGAAATTTGGTTGACTTGGCTACTGAAATTGGAAAGGCTAACTTGGCTGACAATTAGGCTGAAAAAACTGCATGAGTTGTTGAAAATTTTCACAGGAATGTTGGAAATCTTGATTTGGTTGCTGGTTTTGTTGGAATTGTTGACACGGCTGCTGATAAGTAGATGGGAACATTTTAAACCTTCAGCCCTGTCACAAAACAAACAAGAAAAATGGCAGCAACCGTATATGAAAGATAAAGCAAAATAAAACAGAAGCCAATGATATATCAAAAAGCATACAAGCAAAAATCAAACAAATCAACTAGTTGCTTCCCCGGCAACGGCGCTAAAAATTTGACGAGCCCAAATGTACTAATTAAAGTTGTCACGAAAGTGTGGGCTCATCAGATTTAGATGTGAATGAAATGCTGGAAACCCTTTTTGCAATTAAGAACAAAAGCGTAGTAAAGGGGCCACAGGTCGTATTTTTCTCGGGGCTAGTTGTCGTGTCTGATTCAAACTTGTGTTTGTGTGTCGTTTGTGTTTTCGGGTTTCAAATCAAAATTGGGTTTTGGGTTGCAATTGGAACTGCAAACATCAAGGGAAAAAGCAAGGACTCAGGTATGGCACTTAACCCAAGTGATTCCAACAATGAACTCAAATAATTTGTAAGCATAAATGCAATTTACCCTAGTTGGAAAATAAATCTGATGTGGAAACAATTCAAATTTTGAATGATACTAATGCAAAGAACTTCTTCAAGAGTTATTACACCAAACAAACCAAATGGAAATCAATTTTCAACCAAATTGATACAAGACCAATGTCAATGTTGTACTTGATACAAAGTGCAAACCATTTACACATGAGATTGCCGAAAAGAACAAAATGAATTGCCAACAGCTGCAGAAATTCAGAGAACATTGAATGCAGAACTTCAAATGTAAGAATTCAGAATGCATAAGCTGAAGATTTCAGAAATTAAAGGTGGATGGCAGAACTTGGAAACTTGAATGATAGGACTGGATTCAGAAATTCAGGAACAAGATGCAATATTTCAGAACTAAATTGATCTCACTTGGAAAACCATGCTGAAAGAAAAATTGCTGCGCATGAATGGGTTAAGAATTCAGCAATGAAGGCAGCAAATGCAAGACAAACTCAATTGCAGTGTGAATGTGCAGAAATGCAGTGAAGATATGGATGCAGAAATTCTGGGTGCAGGGTCAAACAAATACTGTTTTGAATGCAATGGAAATCCATTTTCTAAGCTTCACTGATACAAACTTCGGAACTACAACTGAGAATGGCAGGTAAATGAATTAACTTGCAGGCATGGGCTTGATACGCAAGGAGGAAATCACTTGTGCCAAAACTGTATCAGATCTGCAATTTCAGACCAAATGCAGAAATTCAGCAGCAGTTTTGGACACAAACCCAGAAGATGAGCTGAAATGGATGCATAATCCTAAGGATCAGCAAGGCTAGATAGAACTCACGTTTATTTGACACAAAAACTCAGAAATCATGAGCTGAAAACTCAAAATCAAGCTGAGTTGCAAAAATAAGCAGAATTTGGCAGAATTGATCAAAAATGCAGAAATAAAACAGTTAACTTGGACACAAAACAAGCAAATGACTGAAATGAATTGCTACTTTGATGAACAGCAAGGCTTAAGTGGAATTCTTATTGTATGGACTTGAAACACATAGGTAAACAAACGAGCTGAAATTTCAGAAACAAGCTGAAAATTTCAGAATAGTTGACTGCAGGAATACAAGAAATGGATGCAGAGATTCAGAACATTAAATGCAAACACGAAAACAAATGAATTCAAATTCTCCAACCTAATATTCAGGCAAGATTGCAAAAGATTGAAGCTCACTAATGTAAAATTTCAGAAACTGCAAGAGAATGCAGAAATGGAATTGGCACGCTACTACAACTTGATACACAACAACTTAAGCTGAAATAAACTGAAAATTAACTAAGTTAACCACTAAACAAGTTCCTAACTACTCGACTTGAAGGATTAAAGCTAGATTACAGCTGAAACAATGCCATAAACGAAATTAACCAATCTGAACCAAAATGCAGAAACAGAACAAGTGAAGAAACTAAATTACAGCTAGGAAAACAGGAAAATTAGCTAGATAAACTACTCCTCAATCTTCCCTAAGCTCGAAATCTTCTTGGTTGTCAATCAAGAGCCGGCTTCGAACCCCTAGGCACAGCAAATCAGTGGAAGAACAGCTTCAATCGATCACTCTGCTCAAATTGACTCAGCTGGAAGAAATTCCAGTCCAATCTCTCTTGTCTCGATGGATGGCTCGCGATTGTGATTTGAGGAACATCTGAGCTCACCTGAGAACCCCTACAAGCAGCTCAAATGGTCGGAGGTGGCTTGTGGACGAGACACGGTCGATTGGGTAGCAAAGATGCCGAAACCCTCAAACACCCCTGTTCTGATGACAATTGAGCTGAAATCTCGATCCTAGCTACCTTCCACTGACCTAGAATTCGATCTAGTGAGCAATCGAGGGGTCGCGCCCCTTTGAATTGAAGAAAAACGCTGAAGAACTGTGAGGAAAACAAACGAAGAAGGAGCTGCGGCGGAGACGCGACGAGGCTTGGCTGCGCAGGAAATTTCCTTAAGTAATAACCAATGGACGGCTCAGATTTATTTGCTTCAATCCAACGGCTGATCTTGGTCTGATTTGAGCCAAACTTTTATGATGATGATCTGGGGTCAGGATCTGCCTTGTGGTAGCTCGGATCCTCCAGATGTGCAACGGATGGTCCAGATCAACTTTATCTGTGAATGGACGCTCTAGAGCCCTCCTTGCTTGATCCAACGGTTGATTTAGCTCTGATTGGAATGAAACCTTCAGATCTTGATCATAGAGCTTGATCAACACTAACCCTAGCTCGGATTGCTTCAGATCGTCCCGGATGGCTCAGATCTAGCCGCTCTTGAATCGGACGGCCCGGATTAATCGTAGGCTTGATAATTCGATCCGGTTCACATCCGACTCAAGTTTGACCCAGTATGCCCTAGGTCCAGGATCCTTTCATGCCTACAAAAATATATCAGAAAATTAGTGGTCAAATAATCCAAAAATATATAATTTTGTAATTAAGTCCAAAATAAAAAGAAATCCTAAAACCTAGGGTAAAATCATAATTAAGCAATAAAAACATAGGTCAAACATGGATTTTAGTAATTAAAATAATCAATAAAATGGTGCTTATCAGTCACGCCTCGGATTGAAGGAAGAAACTAAGAACGAAGGAAGAACACGAAGAACTGGACTGTGCGGCGAAGACGCGACAAAGGGAAGAAGCTGCGCAATTTTTGATTAAATACTTAAGCATGGACGGCTGTGATTGATTTGAGGAAATCCAATGGCTGATCTTGCTCTGCTTGGAGCCAAACTTTGATGATGATGATCTGGGGTCAGGATCTGCCTCATGATAGCTCGGATCCTCCAGATTTGCAACGGATGGTCCAGATCAACTTAATCTTCGAATGGACGATCTAGAGCCCTCCGAGCTTGATCCAACGGTTGATTTAGCTCTGATTGGGATGAAACCTTCAGATCTTAGTCAGGGTGCTTGATCAACCCTAACCCTAGCTCGGATTACTTCAGATGGTCCAGGATGGCTCAGATCTCGCCGCTCTTGAATCGGACGGCTCGGATTAATCGTAAGCTTGATAATTCGATCCGGTTCACTTCCAACTCAAATTTGACCCAATATGCCCTAGGTCCATGAACCTTTTATGCCTACAAAAAAAAATAAATCAAGAATTTAGTAGCCAAATAATTCAAAAATTTACATATTTGCAATTAAGTCCAAAATAAGAGTAAGTTCTAAAACCTAGGGCAATTTCACAATTAAGCAATAAAAACATAGGTCAAACATGGATTTTAGCAGCTTAAATAATCAATAAAATAGTATTTATCAACTCCCCCACACTTTGCCTTGAGCGTCTCCCGAAACTACTAAGTATGTATCCCCTAGATTTACTTAAGCATAATTAGAAGCAAATAAAAAGAAATTACCTAAGGTTGTCAATTCTCATAAATCTAAGCTCTATGGATTAGTATCTTGTCCTTAAATCAACAACTTAGCCTTTTCATCCATCATGAGTCATTGAGATGAATCTAACTCATAGCCTTTCAAGGAAAATTTTGGTGGCTCTCTCCTTAAGTTCTAACTTGATGATGGAAGTGAAGCTCACTCAAACACACATGCTTCTTACACTACCATAGGCTTGCTTATTATCTAATCTCCACCATTATTCATGATTAGGATCAACATCTACAAAAACAAGTGAAAACATGGAAAATGGCAAGAAATGGACAAGAAAATGGAAAAAATTGATAAAGTGGAAGACTTGAGTGCTCAAGGATGTTTCCAATGAACTTTGCCCTCTTATCAGTCCTCTAGTGATATCAAAAATGTGGTGGAGTTAATCTTAAACAATGACCTCGATTTGGATGAATAAAACCCTATTAATCTCAATGTGCCAACTTCTACCTTGCGTGCCAAATTTCTTTTCCCCATCTTCTTTCCTGATTTTTCCTCTTTTCTTTTCTCTCTAGTAAATTCAGAATGTAATGGAGCAAAACTTTTGATTCGTATAAGAGAAACTTCAATGATTTAATAGTGCCAACTCAATTGTGTGCCATCTTTGCTTTTGCTCTTTTCTCTTTTTTTTCAAACTGTTTTCCTTCTCTTTTTGTTTCCTGATCTTAATCTTCTAATGGAGCCTTTCAGATCTTGCAAAACTCCAATTTCTTCATATCAGTTGGCATCTAAAAGTAGTTGAGCACTTAAAGAATTCCACTCAAAATTCTGCTCAACAAGTTCAATTTCAGCCTCTTCACTTTCTATTCTGATCAGCAGTTGTTTCGAAATTTTCTTGCATCTTCCTGCATCCGATTCTAGCATCCATTGGTTCTTCTTAGACCTTGCAAACTTCTGCATTTTTCTGGTGGGCAGTTAGCATCAAATAGAGATGGAAAGGTTGATCCCAGCTATGTGCCATTCAATTTCTGCAAATTTTCTTTCTTTTTCTGTTCTTGCCCTGAAAAATCCAATCAATTACATTTCTTTCTACTTTGATCGACAGTGTAGGTGCCTAACAATTTCAAATACATTCCTATACCTACTGCCTTGATTTATAGCGTCAAAAACTCAAATTAGGTTGCAAGTTGGTACAAACTGCCTTCATAGCATTTCTATTGGTTTTCCTCCTTTCATAACTGAATTTTCAGCTTAATTATCAACTTGCTGCTCTCCAAAATCTCTTGGGCTTCGAGTGGGTTTGTTCTGAGTCCTTTTCAGCATTCTTTGCAGCAGCCTCATTAATTCCAACTCAATTCCTCTGCACTTCAATTTCTGCACTGCACCAGCTCATACAATAGCACTTCACTGATTTTTCCAGCTTCTTATATCCTTTCGGCAGCTCAGAATTTCCTCCTGTTTCAAGTTCAGCATCCAAGGTGGCAGCTTTTCAAGTCGCTGATTTCTCCAACAATTAACATCAAGAGCACTTGCTTCAAATAGTAGTGGAGAAGTCAAGGGTTCCATTCGAAATTCAAATCAGCACATTGAATTCAGCCCCTCTTTTTCACTGCATTTTTTTTTTCAGCTTCGAATATTCTAGCATCCATTAGTTCTTCTTAGATCTGAAATTGAATGTGCACCTTCAACTTCAGATACATTGGTTTTTCAAATGGAATGCAGTTCAGCTTTTGGGCAGTTCCGGAATTTTTTTTTCCTCAGCTTTTTATCAGTCCTCACTCAGCTTCTTCTCAGCTTTAATTCCAACTTCATCAGCCTTCTTAATTCTGTAAAGCTGCATTTCAGATTCTCTGATCTCTCAAACAATTGGTATCAATTAGGACTTGCATCTATTGATAGTATAATTTGGCACTGAATTTTTCCTTCCTTCTTCGGTTTTCATCTCATCCAATTTCCTTCACTTTTAGCACAGATTTTCTGCTATTTGCGTGCCATATCTTTTCTTCATTTCAAAATTTTCTTCATAAGTGCTCCCTTTGATTTCGGCACTCCCTCACTGCTTTCCAAAATCAAAATTGTAGTTTGATATGATACTAAACTGTGTCTTGTGGCAGAAATTTGATTTGATCTTCTATGGGTTCTTTGCATTTAAGATTCCATCTTTGAATACTCTCCTAGTCCACTGCTCTTCCTAAATTTTTCAGCACTTTGCTCAGTCTTCCCTTGAATTCAGTTTGTTTAATTTCAGTAGCTCCAAATTCAACACTCGGCAGCAACCTTTCCATGCTGTTTAGATTCCTTCAGCCTTCTTAATGAGTCTTAATGCAGAGTTTACAGCCTTGAAAAATTAAATCCAGCTCATCTTGATACAAACTGCACAAAAAGGTATTGCTGATTTCATCTTTTGTTTGCTCTCAGCTTGTGTTCAGCCCATCCTCTTGCTCATTTTTGAAATTCAAATTCAACTCACTTGGCACCTTTTGGCTTCAACTTGGTAAAAAAAAATTTCTTTTTGACATGAATACATCCAAAACTGTAGTCACTCCCCCACACTTAAATCTTTGTCCGTCTCGGGCAAAATAGCATTAAGAAACATCTCAAGTAAACAAGTCCAAAGACAAGTGTGGGTAAGAGTAGGAAATAAGTAAAGAAAAATGGATTAAACATGATTTTTGCCAATATGGAAAGGTAAACAAGGTGATCCAATCATTGAAATATGATTTTGATAGAACCTAAGCAAGTTCTAGAGCACAATAACATATGTGTGTCATAAAGATAAGGCTAAATCTCACTAGGCAAAATAATTCATCTCAAGTCTTCAATTAAGAATCTAAAGCTAAATAGTACTCAAGCATCCAAGAATTCATTCATTAGCTCAAACCCTAAGTTTTGACAACCAAATTTAATTTATTTTCCAAAAGATTCTAAAATGCTATGGAGTTAACCTAAGGTATACATTTATTTCTAGTCATGCCATAAAAAGTGCTAAAAGGAAAGATATGGTAATTACAATGATTTTATTCATGTCATGTTTCCTAAAAATTTATTATCAACTATTTACTCCAAAAAGAGAAAGAATTTATTCCTAAAACTATTAAAAATGATATGTACAATGGAATGTAAATGTAGAGAAAGTGAACCCCCCTTAAGTTGGGTAGATAGCATCCTCAATGTACACATCCTCCACCTCTAGCTCCTTTAGTTCTTCAAAATACTTCTTGAGCCGGTGTCCATTAACTTTCCACACAAATCCATTAGCTTCGTCCCTAATTTCAAAAACTCCATAGGGAAAAATGTCAGTTATAATGAATGGACCTTCCCACCTTGATCTCAACTTACCTCTTATCAATTTGAGCCTTGACTTATACAATAAAACCTTGTCGCCGATTTTGAAGTCCTTTTTCACAATGTGCTTGTCATGAAAGTTCTTTGTCTTTTCCTTGTAGATCCTTGAATTCTCAAATGCTTCTAGCCGAATTTCTTCAAGTTCTTGGAGTTGCAATTTTCTCTCTTCTCCCGCCTTGGTAGCATCGAAATTGCAAGCTTTCACCGCCCAATATGTCTTGTGTTCTATTTCCACGGGGAGGTGACAAGCCTTACCATAAACCAAGCGGTATGGTAACATGCCAATCGGTGTCTTGTATGCTGTTCTGTAGGCCCAGAGTGTGTTATCTAGCCTCTTGCTCCAGTCTTTTCTAGTGGGCCCAACTGTCTTCTCTAAGATGGATTTGATCTCTCTGTTTGAAATTTCAGCCTGTCCATTTGTTTGGGGATGATAGGATGTAGAAATTTTATGAACCACCCCATATCTGCTAAGCATAGCCTTCATGTGTTTGTTACAAAAATGAGATCCTTGGTCACTGATTATTGCTCTTGGAATTCCAAACCTGCAGAAAATGTGTGACCTAACAAAACTACAAACAACAGAAGAATCATCAGTCTTGGAGGGAATGGCCTCCACCCATTTTGAAACATAATCCACAGCAAGTAAAATATACAGATAACCATAAGATGCAGGAAAAGGTCCCATAAAATCTATCCCCCAAACATCAAAAATCTCACAATAAAGTATAGCATGCTGGGGCATCTCATGTCTCGCTCCTATGTTCCCAGTTCGCTGACATCTATCACAATTTTTATAAAAAACATGTGAATCATGAAAAAGGGTGGGCCAGTATAAACCACACTCTAATACTTTCCTGGCAGTCCTTTGGGGTCCAAAATACCCCCCACAAGCTGATGAATGACAAAAAGTAAGGACAAAAGTAAACTCATGATCGGGTATGCATCTCCTAATTATTTGGTCATTACAAAATTTTCACAGATAAGGATCATCCCACACATAAAACTTTGCATCACTTTTTAATTTATCTTTTTGAGCTTTCGAAAATTGAGTGGGAAATACATGTGCAACTAAAAAGTTAACTAGGTCAGCATACCACGGTGTCTCACCATGCACTGAAATCAAGTGCTCATCTCTGAAATCGTCATCAATGGTGGTAGGAGATCCATCTCCTTCAAGTCTGCTCAAATGATCTGCAACTAAGTTCTCTTTTCCACTTCTATCTCTGATCTCCAGGTCAAATTCTTGGAGTAGGAGGATCCATCTCTTCAATCTGGGTTTTGCATCAAGCTTCTTCAATAAGTATTTGAGAGCTGCATGATCAGAAAAAATAATCACATGTGAGCATAATAAATAAGATCTGAATCTATCTAAAGCAAAGACAATGGCAAGATGCTCCTTTTCAGTCATGGTATAGTTGGCTTGGGCGGCATCTAGGGTCTTGGAGGCATAGCAAATGACATGTGGTGCTCCATCTACCCTCTGTGCTAGAACAGCTCCCACTGCAAAATTAAAAGCATCACACATTAATTCAAAAGGTAAAGTCCAGTCAGGTGATGTAATAATAGGAGCTGAGGTAAGAGCCTCCCTGAGTCTATGAAAAGCTTCTTTGCAATTTTTATCAAAGTGAAACTCAACATCCTTCAGCAACAGTCGTGTCAAGGGTCGAGCAATCAAGCTGAAATCTCTAATGAATCTGCGGTAAAATCCTGCATGTCCAAGAAAAGCACGAATATCCCGTACGCATACGGGGTAAGATAAAGAAGAAATAACACTGATTTTAGCAGGATCTACCTCAATACCTTTTTGAGAGACTATGTGTCCAAGTACTATCCCATGCTCTACCATAAAGTGGCATTTCTCAAAATTAAGAACAAGGTTAGTTTCAATGCAACGATGTAAAACCCTAGACAAGTTATTCAAACATGAATCAAAAGACGTGCCATAAACTGAAAAATCATCCATGAATACCTCCATACAGTCCTCTAACAACTCACCGAATATACTCACCATGTATCTCTGAAAGGTACCGGGTGCGTTGCAGAGTCCGAAGGGCATACGTCTATAGGCAAATGTGCCAAAGGGACAAGTGAAGGTGGTCTTCTCCTGGTCCTCTGGGTCTATGCAAATCTGAAAATAGCCTGAAAATCCGTCCAAGAAACAATAGTGCGACTTCCCTGCCAGTCTCTCAAGCATCTGATCAATGAATGGTAGAGGGAAGTGATCTTTCCTTGTGACCTTGTTGAGCTTCCTGTAATCAATGTAGACTCTCCAGGAATTTTTAACTCTGGTGGGCACTAGTTCATTGCTTTCATCTGCCACCACGGTCACTCCAGATTTCTTGGGCACCACATGAATAGGACTAACCCACTGACTGTCAGAAATAGGGTAAATGATACCTGCCTGTAGAAGTCGAGTCACCTCTTTCTTTACAACATCCAAAATAAGTGGGTTGAGTCTCCTTTGTGGTTGCCTCACAGGTTTAACATTATCTTCCAAAAATATCCTGTGCATGCAGATAGCTGGGCTAATACCTGGTATATCTGATAAAGTCCACCCAATTGCCTTCTTGTAGTGCCTCAGGACTTGCAATAATTTTTCTTCTTGTTCTAACTCCAAATGTTGTGCAATAATAACAGGAAAAGTCTGCTCCTCTCCTAGGTACGCATACTTCAAATGACCTGGTAATGGCTTCAGTTCACTCTGGTCCTCTTCAGTAGAAATAAGTGGTCCCTGGGGCTTAGTGCAATCCCCTACACTTTGAATATCAAGAAAAATAGGTGATCCTTGGGGCTCTGTGCAATCCCCTACACCTAGAAAAATCTCTCCAGCTGGAAATACATCTGAAATGTCTTCTGAAAAATCCTCAGTCTCAGCAGTAAGTAATCTCTCAGCCTCCTCTGAATCAATACATCCTCCAGAAAAATCCTCTAGAAATCTCTCAGCCTCTAACTTTGTCTGTGCCAACTCATCAAGAATATCAATGCTCATGATGGAATGGTCCTCTCTCGGATGCTTCATAGCATCAAAAAGGCTAAACTGGACAACCGTGTCTCCAATCTCCATGGAAAGTATACCGGCATATACATCAATCTTTGTTCTAGCAGTCTTCAGAAACGGTCTGCCTAAAATCAATGGAGAATGGTGTGCTAAGTAATCTCCCTCCATATCCAAAATATAAAAATCTGCAGGAAATATTAGCTCCTTTACCTTCACCAAAACATCTTCAATCATACCTGCTGGGTGGGTCTGACTACTGTCTGCTAGCTGTATCACCACTCCAGTGGGCTGTAAAGGGCCTATACCGAGCATCTGAAATACTGACCTGGGCATCACATTTATGGAAGCTCCTAAATCAAGCATAGCATCATGGAATATCGTGCTCCCTATCTCATAAGAAACAGTGAATACCCCTGGGTTTTCACACTTCTGAGGAATAGTGTGGATAAGTGCTGAGATGTTCTTCCCAAAGCTAACCAACTCATTTTCCTTGAGTTTCTTTTTATGAATACAAAGATCTTTCAAAAACATAGCATACTTTGGAATTTGCTTGATCATGATCAACAAAGGTACATTTATCTCTACCTTACTAAAAAGTTACACTAGTTCATTGAATTCCTTGGCCTTCTCCTCCTCCACTTGCTTTTTGGCATGTGTTCTCTGCTGTGGAAAGGGTAAAGGAACCCTAAAATCATCAACTTTGGCCGGAAGTGGAGAAGCTGAAATTTCAGTTGCTGTCCTTGCGAAGTAGTGACTGTAAAATCGGCCTCGGCACTGTTTTCTTCTCCGTTTGCCACCAAATTTGGAGGGTTACTTGAGAAAGGGTTGGGAACGGGCAAGGGTTGGAATCAGCTGAATTTGAAGTCATTTCATTGCTGTTTTGGGCCGGAATTGGAGTTGCTGTCTGGTCTCCTGAAAATTCTGCTCTTGGACTCTTCAGAGATGTTGTAACCTTCCCACTTCTCAAAGTTATAGCACTCACATTTCCTTTAGGATTAGAAACAGTTTGGGAAGGAAGTTGACTTGATCCTTGAGCTTGATTTTGGTTAATCCCACTAGCCAATTACCCCATTTGTCTCTCAAGATTTTGTTGGTGTTGTTGTTGTGGCCAAGCTTGCTGTTGTTGCATCATTTGTTGAAACATTTCCTCAACCCTCTGTTGGGGCACATTTCCTTCACCAGAACTCCCATAACCTCCTTGGTTAGCAAAGCTCCTTGATTGATTTTGAAAGGATGACGTAGGCTGACATTGTTGAGCTTGCTGTGATCCTTGAAAGCATGGATTTTGGGGCTGATAAGAGGACTGATTGGGCTGTTGATAGGGCTGATTAAATGGCTGATATGCTTGGAAACTTTGCTGGGCGTTGTAACCTTGAAAGTTTTGATTTTGAACTGGAAAATTAGGTGGTGAAGGTTGAAAACTCTGACTTTGAAACCCTTGATTGTAGGGCTGGAAATTCAGATTCAAGGGCTGTGTGGGCTGAAAATTTTGTTGGTTTTGAGCTTGGAAAGCTGGGAATGATTGAAAACCTTGCTGCCCTTGATGATATTGCTGGAATTGAGGTTCGAATTGCTGGAATTGTTTGGAATTAGGCTGAAACGGAGGCTGAAATTGTTGGTTTGATGGCTGAAAAGTTTGCTGATTGTTTTGAGTTTGTTGGGGCTGCTGGAAATTTGGTTGAGGCTGCTGTGAGGGTTGATTTTGAGGCTCTTGTTGGCAGAAAGCATTCCCATACCTCAAGTTAGGATGATTCCTCCAACCGGGGTTGTAAGTAGAGGAATACGGATTGTTTCTCGCTTGAAATTATCCTCTCACCAATGCTGCTACTGTCTCGTCCTGTTGGAGGGTAGGGCATGAATCTGAGGTGTGCTCTAGACTAGAGCAAATGCCACACACACTTATCATTTGACTTGACTGTGGAGGTACTGAAGGAGTTGAGCCTTGATTTGCATTATTAACCTTCAACTCCTTAATAAGTGATGTGATCTCTGCCAATCTCTCAAGCATCTTATCAGTAGGAACTACCTGAACTTCACCCACTCCTCTGGTGGTCAAGGCTCTGCTTCCAAATTGTTGAGAGTTCTCTGCCATATTAGAAATTAGCTCCCTAGCTTGCATTGGTGTCTTGTTCACTAGGGCCCATCCAGCTGCAGCATCTATTATGACTCTGTCCATCTGCAGCAATCCTTCATAAAAGTACTGAATCAATAGCTGCTCACTGATCTGATGCTGAGGGCAACTTGAACAAAGCTTGTTGAATCTCTCCCAGTAGTCATATAATGTCTCGCCCACCACTTGCTGAATCCCACAGATGCTTTTTCTGATTATAGCTGTTCTGGAGGTAGGGAAATACTTTTCCAAAGATGCTTTCTTCATGGAGATCCAACTAGACACATGTCCTGTAGGTAGATAGTAAAACCAGTCTTTTGCTGCTCCTGTCAGTGTGAAGGGAAAAGCTCTCAGCTTGATGTCTTCTTCAGAAATGCCCTGAGGCTTCATAGTAGAGCATACCACATGGAATTCGTGCAGGGTGTCTGTTTGGATCCTCTCCAGTAAGTCCCTGAAACTTTGGCAGCAAATTTATAAGTCCAGATCTGAGCTCAAAATTTCCCCCTAGCTCTGGATAAGCTATGCTGGAGTACTGAAATGCAGCATCCGGTTCTGCAAGCTCCTTCATCGTCCTCTGGTGGTCTGCCATGTCACTGCCTGAGTGAGTGAATATAGTCTGAATAGGAGGGATATCTGTAGTCTCAGAAAGAATGCCCTGACTCCTCCTAGCTCTGAAAGTCCTCTCAATCTCAGGGTCGAATTCTTCTAAATCACCACCTGAAGACCTGGTCATAAAACAAAACAAATCGCAGTAAAAGTGGATAAAAAGATAAAACAAATAAAATCAAATCAAATGATATAGCAATAAGCACAAAAATAGGTCAAGAATGATATGAAATAAGTGCACAAGCAAAAATCAAGCAAGTCAACTAGTAGTTCCCCGGCAACGGCGCCAAAAATTTGATAGGCCCAATCTATGTGTCATGAATGTGGGTCTCAAATTTAAATGTGAATGAATAACTGGAAACCCTTTTTGCAATTAAAGAATATGAAAACGTAGTAAAGGGGCCACAGGTCGTATTTTTCTCGGAGCTAGTTGTCGTGTTTGATTCGAACTTGTATTTATGTGTCGTTTGTGTTTTTGGGTTTCAAACAAATAATTTGGTTTTGGGCTGTAAATAAAAGTGAAAATGCAGTGACAAGAAAGAAACTTAACTAATAACTAAACAAGTGATGACACTAAAGAAAAACTCAACTAACGGTAAACCAAATCAAACAAGGAACTTAACCGAATTGGAAAACTAAATCTAAATTCAAATTGCAAACAAACACTAATCTGAAATATAGAGGCAGTTATGGCAAGTTTCGGAAATGAACAAGCTAAGACAATTAATAGCATGCAAAATTTAGAACTCAAACAAACAAATGTAACTCAACTAGCTAAAGTGTTTTGGAAGCCAATCACTGCTAACAAAATTCAGATATGAGTAAGTGCAAGCTTATTGAATTCAAGCACAACCATATGCCACAAAAACAAGCTAAATTCTGATGCGAAAAGATTCAAATCAATTGGCACGCAAGAGATAACTCTTTGTGCCAAAAACTAACACTAACTTTACAAAATCAGTATGTTTCGGCTCCACTTCTCAAGCTGGTTGGTTCAATTAGGAAACAAAGGTATTAAGGAAGAACTGAGCAAGACTAAGGTGAGGGATTGAAACTGAAATCAGAACCTGAAAAGCACAAATTCAGAAACCAAATGGCTGAAATTTCAGATTGCAGAATTCAAAGGATTAGCTACAGATTTTTCTGTTTTCGCCATGGATTAAAGGTTGAGCTAACTAATGCAAAACAAATTCGAGTAACTAATCTAGGTGTAAGGAAACTTAGCTAGCAATTACTTAACAAAAACTAGTGAAATGGGATTGAAAATGTTGATACGCAGCAACTAACTTGGCACACAACAATACAATTTGGCACGCTACAACTAAACAAAAGTGAACTGAAATAAAGAGCAATTATCCACTAAACAACTTCCTAAACTGATTGTCTTACAGGATTAAAACCTAATTAAGTAAAAACAACTCAGAGATTAAAAGTAACACTAGAACAGTTGATAAAACTGAAACTCAAAACAGAATTTCGACAGAATTTAAACTACATGCGAAAACTAAATTGTAACTAATTAAACTAATCCTCGATTCCTTCCAGAGCTCATGTACTCCTTGGTCGTCAAGAAAGGGAGAGCCTCGGACCCACAAGCTCAGCAAATCATGGGGAAAACTTCATCTGCGATTGAATACAGCTCAGATTGCTCATTTCTGAATTTTCCATTCGAAATCTTCATTGCAGCTGCGTCTGCGAGCGTAGGTGAGTGGATGATGATCCAAGCTACTCAGGGAACCCCTCTGGATAGCTCAGGTGGAAGGTATTAGAGCACAGCCGATCCGAAGGTAACAATTGGACAGAGCTATGGAAACCTCTCACAAACTCTGTTCTTGGGCAATTCCGATCCGGAAACAAGACTGATGGCCTCCCCAATGACCTAGCACATGAATTCAGCAAGGAAATCGAGTGGTCGCGCCTCGGATTGAAGGAAGAAACTAAGAACGAAGGAAGAACACGAAGAACTAGACTATGCGGCGAAGACGCGACAAAGGGAAGAAGCTGCGCAATTTTTGATTAAATACTTAAGCATGGACGGCTGTGATTGATTTGAGGAAATCCAACGGCTGATCTTGCTCTGCTTGGAGCCAAACTATGATGATGATGATTTGAGGGCAGGATCTGCCTCATGATAGCTCGGATCCTCCAGATTTGCAACGGATGGTCCAGATCAACTTAATCTTTGAATTGACGATCTAGAGCCCTCCGAGCTTGATCCAACGGTTGATTTAGCTCTGATTGGGATGAAACCTTCAGATCTTGGTCAGGGTGCTTGATCAACCCTAGCCCTAGCTCGGATTGCTTCAGATGGTCCCGGATGGCTCAAATCTCGCCGCTCTTGAATCGGACAGCCCGGATTAATCGTAAGCTTGATAATTCGATCCGGTTCACTTCCAACTCAAATTTGACCCAATATGCCCTAGGTCCATGAACCTTTTATGCCTATAAAAAAAATAAATCAAGAATTTAGTGGCCAAATAATCCAAAAATTTATATATTTGCAATTAAGTCCAAAATAAGAGTAAGTTCTAAAACCTAGGGCAATTTCACAATTAAGCAATAAAAACATAGGTCAAACATGGATTTTAGCAGCTCAAATAATCAATAAAATAGTATTTATCAAATACCTACTTTCATTCAATGATATGATAGTACTACAATCAAATAGATCCATATGAAGTAAATCTAATGCATTGGAAGTACTTACAGCGCTTTTACCTTTATGTGCAGATTTTGTTTGCTTACCCATTTGACATGCATCACAAAGTTTATCTTTTTCATACTTGATGCTTGGTAAGCCACGGACTAGTCCCTTGTTGGCCAACTTCCGGATGTTCTTCATGTTAACATGTGCTAGCCTCCGATGCCAAAGAGTGGACTCTTCTTCTTTTGACATGAAACACTTAGCAAAAGCATTAGTAGCACTTTTAAATGAAACTTGATAAATATTGTCTACTCTTGCTCCTACTAGTACCGTGTCCAAGGTGTCATTTTGTCTAACTAGACATTGACTTGGTTGGAAGTCAATTGTGTAACCCGTGCCACACAATTGACTGACACTTAGGAGATTAAATTTCATCCCCTTGACTAGAAGGACATTTGAGATTCTAAGACATTCGGATATTTGAATGTCTCTTATTCCTATGACCTTAAGACTATCATTATTACCAAATGATACATTACCTCTACTTTTCTTGTGAAGTGTGGTAAACAATGATCTATTCTCGGTCATGTGTTTGGAGCATCCACTATCAACAAACCAAGTTGATAGATGCTCCCCCTCAATCATAACCTACACAATTCGAAAAATAGAAGTTTTAGGTACCCAAACCTTGGGACCTAAAGCATCAACTAAACATGACTTAGGCACCCACGCCTTGACCATTTTCTTTTGGATTTTGGGTGTCCTAGACTGTCTCATATCAGTCCTAGACATAAGAGACACAAATGACGGTTTCTTAGGGCGATAACCAATACCGGCCCTATTGTACACTGCCCTTTGGGCATTTAGGATCATATCTAGGGTCTTAGAGCTAGTTGAGAATTTCCCAAAAATATTCTTGAGCTTCTCAACTTCACTCTTCAATGATTGGTTTTCCTCTACTAGCAATTCATCATGCAAGTCATTGACTTCCTCAACCTTAGAGGATTTCAATGCTTCAACCTCATGTTTCAAGGACTTAATTTCGTCTTCTAATAGTTCAACATGCAAATCATCAATGTTATCATCCATAGAAGTTTTCAATCGATCAATTTCTAGTTGCAATTCCTTAACCTTATTTTTTGACTTTTTAAGCATATTAGACAAGCATGCAATTGCTCTATAACATTTTTCAAGCTTGGGAGAAGTTACCTCTTCATCATCCGAAGATGATGAAGCCGCGTTTGATGAGCTTGAAGATTCATCACTGCTCTCCTCTCCAAGAGCCATGAGAGCCACTTGCCTTGTGCTCTTCTCCTCCTTTTCTTCATCGGATGAGCTAGAGGATGACTCATCCCAAGAGGCCTTCAAAGCTTTCTTCTTCTTCTTGAATTTCTCTTCTTTTCGTTTGGATTTCTCCTCCTTCTTCTTAAGCTTTGGACATTCATTCTTGAAATGCCCTTTCCTACCACACTCAAAACAGGATGCATTATTCTTATCCAGTTTGAATTCACTAGTGTTACCTCTACTTTTGAAACGTCGATTCCTTCGCATCATCCTCCTCACAAAGTTTGCCATCTCAGATGAAGAGGAGCCACTGCCATCTTCCTCAGAATTGGACTCGGATTCGGAAGAGGATGAAGATGATGAAACTTCCTTCTCCTTCTTCTTCTCCTTCTTCTTCATGTTGGTCCGGTCCCCTGCAACTAAGGCAATCCCCTTCTCCTTGGGGCCTTTGTTAGCCATCTCATGCAATTCCATCTCACAAAATAAATCATCTAACTTTACAATAGATAAATCCTTGGATACTTTGTAGGCATCCACCATGGATGACCACAAAGTATTCCTTGGAAATGCTTTCAACACATACCTCACAAGGTCGCGGTTCTCGACCTTTTCATCAATTGAATGAAGCCCATTGAGGACTTCCTTGAACCGGCCATGAAGCTCACTTACCGACTCATTCTCCTTCATGGAGAGATTTTGAAGTTGATTGAGGAACAAATCCCTCTTGGCGATTCTAGAGTCCCGGGTGCCTTCGTGAAGCTCAATGAGTTTGTTCCACAAGTCCTTCGCACTTGTGAAAGGGCCAACCTTGATGAGCTGATCTTTATTCATACCACATTGTAGAGTGACAACCGCCATCGCGTCGGCTTCACTCTTCCGAGTCTGTTCAGCAGTCCACCTCCAAGACTCCAGCTCTTTGCCTTCATCATCCTTAGGAGGAATGAATCCGTCCTTCACTGCGAACCAAGTGTGGATATTCATCTTCAGATAGTATTCCATCTTTGATCTCCAATACTGAAAATCGGCGCCATCAAAGAATGGAGGTCGGGTGGTGGAGAAGTCTTCTCTCAAAGCCATCTTGTTGATAACTCTTGGATGTTAAGCCGTAAACAGCGCCCCAAGCTCTGATACCACTTGTTGGAAACGAGATGGCTAGAGAGGGGGGGTGAATATAGCCAATCACTTTTACTTACAATTAACAACTTTCCTGCACTTAACTTATCAGTAGCACAGCAGCGGAAGAAACACAGGAAACTGAAAGTGCAGTAAGCTAAAACAGAAATGAGAACAAACAAAGACAACTGCCAAGAACGCTAACAAGAGGATTTACAAGGTTCGGGGATAACTTGCTCCTACTCCTTGGCGTGCCCTTAAGGTGGGCGATCCCTTGATCGTCGGCAGATCAAGCCTCAGTTTCACCGGATATAACGCAACCTCCTTCTCGGTGGAGAAACCTCTCCACAGCGTTTCAATCAGGATAAAGTTTAAGCACAAAGAAACTACGAGAAAGATCTTACTCAAACACTTAGCAAGGATAAGAACACAGCTAGCTTCCCTGAGCTCCACCCAGTGGCGATCTCACGCAAGAACCCTTCTTCGTGTCTTCCCACTGTCGGATTCCAAGCTACTTGTTCACTCCTTCAAGCGCTCAAGTAAAGACTGGTTGCTTCTCGATCGCTTTCTTAAAGTGATGATAGCTTCAAGAACGCAGCAAGCAGATTGTGGAGAACACTAGGCGCGGCAAGAACACAAGTTCCAGAACTCTGCTTCCACGAAGCCAAATTCCGCCCTTTTGTTTCTCCACTCAGCATCAGGTGACAACATCCTCCGTAGCCTCCAGCTACCTTACTGCCAACGCCAGCTACCACTGAGCCCTCTCTGGTCTTCCTGAGATCCCCTCAGCCAAGCCCCAGTCTCGGCACCAGTCTGCAGCTCGGCCGTTGCAACCTGAAATGGAGAATCGGACAAACCTACTCCAAGGAAAGCCTTCGTTGACCTCTCCTTGAGTGTTTGAATCCTCCCCTGTCACCTGCAGCTTAATCAGACTGTTAGAGTAGCAAATCATACAGTAAATCAAATATCAGAAGCAAACATCATCGAATTAGATACGATCAAACGCTCTGACCACGTTTGACAGTGCAATTTGAATTAAGTGATCGGTCACCAGACCGATCCAGGGATTGTGGGTCGGTCACCAGACCGATCCAGAGCTTTGCTGGGATTCCCAGCTCTCGCGGCTATACACGCCTGATCGGTCACTGGACCGATCAGAGTGAAGCCTGATTGGTCACCGGACCGATCAGAGTGAAGCCTGATCGGTCACCAGACCGATCAGGATAGATGAACAGTAATTTTTTAATCAGATCCAAACTCCCTGATCGGTCACCGGACCGATCCAGGGTCCGATCTGCAAGGGAACACACTCATCGTCTGCTCCCTGATCGATCACTAGACCGATCAGGAGCAAGCCAGCAAGGAAGCAACCTGCTCCCTGATCGGTCACTGGTCCGATCAGGAGCCACACAGTAGATTCCCAATCTCACTGTGCGCTCCCTGATCGGTCACCAGTCCGATCAGACATAGCTGGATTGGTCACTAGACCGATCCAGTAAGGAGCAACGTACTAATGTCCCTGATTGGTCACCAGACCGATCCAGAGACTCAACCCTAGCCCTCCAAGCTAGGAATTCATCCACCTTAGCCCTCCAAGCTAAGGATTTTTCCATCTAACTCTCCAAGTTGAGAATTTGCACCTAACCCTCCAAGTTAGGACTTTTCACCTAGCCCTCCAAGCTAGGACTTTTCATCCAACCCTTCCGAATTAGAACATCATCCAACCTAGCCCTCCAAGCTAGGCACCTGACCCTCCAAGCCAGGACTTTTTCACATAATTCTCCAGGATGGGAATTTGCACCTAACCCTCCAAGATAGGACTTTTCACTTAGCCCTCCAAGCTAGGACTTTTCACCCAACCCTTCCGAATTAGGACTTTTCCAACACCTAGCCCTCGAAGCTAGGATTTTTCACACCTAACCCTCCAGGTTAGGATTTTCCAACACCTAGCCCTCCAAACTAGGATTTTCAATACCATGCCTGATCCCCGATCAGGATTTAATCATAATCAATGTCATGCCTGATCCCCGATCAGGACTTAATCATAATCAATG